>WEIT01031403.1:37909-54040 GCA_013389985.1 Dryoscopus gambensis
GTCTAACAGAATAACTCTATCTGTTATATCTTGTTGCTACCCAAGAAGATTTACTGAGGTAAAAGCATTGTATCCTTACTGAAAGAATACAGAATACACTTACTATATATATGTCCTGTCTAAAGCAGTTTATATTTTTGCAGGAGGCTTATAAAGTGTATTTTGTCCTGACTTTAGTGATAAATTTTTGAAAGTTCTCAGGAATAATGAACTGGAAAATGTATTTTTCCCCACAAGGCTATAACATATTTTTAGCTGGTGGTTTCAGGATTCTATAAATGGTACACATTTTTAGCAGGTATAAAGCAGTTTTGGAGACTGACTGGTAATGGCAAGCTAATCCATGCACCAAAAGAAGAGAGAAAAAATCCGACATACTTTTTTCCTAAACTTTTAGTGTTGTGATATCTTGCCAGAGGGTCTGAAAACAGTCAGGACCACAATGTCTTATGATATTACGGGGGGAATGTGCCTTAGATAATCATAATTTTGGTGATAGTAATCTGCACCAACAAGATAAATTTTTAGGAAAGAATTGGCTAATCCTCTTGTGCATTACAATATGTGGTGAATAAAATTATTTTTCTCAGCTGTACCTACTCCTGCCCCTTCCCTATCCCAATAAAGGTGACTGAAACAATACATTTTGGGAGGTAAAAATAACTAGGAGTAACTTTTGATTTAAATGTACAATATATAGCTTGTATTGGTGTTAGGATGAGGTGGTTAATACAGTTAAGTGACAAATAAGAGCTGTGACTTTTTTATTAAACTGTTTTATTTGAAAAAGTGAGGGGAAATATTTCCCCACATTTGCGACTTCTCCTACTGTCTTTTCAAAGAAAATATACTTCTCTTGCCTAGGAGCCGATTTTCTTGTGTAGCAGCTATTTAGCATAAACAAAAAAAAATTAGAGAAAAGTCATTGACCAAGACAGTTAAGATTTCTTAGCTTTACCACAGTTGTCTTAACTACTAATGTAGATTCATCATCATCCCTGGAGGTATTTAAAAGGTATGTAGAGCTGGTGCTTAGGGACAATATAGTGATGGACTTGGCAGTGCTGTTTATGGGTGTACTTGATGATCTCCAAGGTCTTTTCCAAACTAAATGACCCTATGGTTGTGTACGACTTATTTTGCAAAATATTTTGTTTGTTTTTCCTCTGCATACACCCCCAAAAATCACTCAGTTGTTGGGCAGCATTTTAATTTTTATGCCTTCTTCAGTGCCTGGTTTCTCTCATTGCTAAAATACATATTTTGTCATATGAAGCACAGTTTTATAGAAAATACTCAAAAAAACGTAAATGCCAAAATGGTCTTGAAGGCATGACAGTTTTTCAACTAGACAAATGTGCATTCTGTATTTTTCCATCTACCTCTCTTAGGGAAAATGAGAATGTTAAACAGCAGTAAGAAAAAGGCCATATCGAATAGCTGCCTTGAGAATTATTCTTGAATAGTCTTGCCTGATGAGGTATTTCTTCAATACATCAATGAAATGCAATTTCTTTGAAGTGGTTGCTTTTCACAAGATGCTGCATTCCAGGAAGTAATCGCTGCTTGGTTGCAGCTGAATGATTTGGGGAGGAAAATATTAGTGAATAGGCTACAGAGTTCTCCACAATTAATTTTTATAAATATGGTTGATAAGAAGGCAACTTTTTGAATTTCAGACACAGTCCAAGAAAAAGCATAGAAAAATTTAGATGATTCAATTATTTTTTCATATTTACTAAGCTGCATTCTACATACATTTCTCCAACATAAATTACAGTGAGATGAAGTCAAAGATAGATCTTTACAAGCAAATTATTGCTTGAAAAATGGTTTGATATGGAATATACCCTGAAAAAAAATCCTACTTGGCCTTTTAAGTATCTTATAATGAAAACACAAATAGATTTTAATACTTTTAGTAAAACTGAGGCTGCATTTCAAATGGCATGTTTTACTGTGTCCCAAAAGAGGCTCTGGCTGACTGAGGTAATTAATACAGTTTTGCTCAAAGTAACCTGATGTACTACTGATGTATTAATTTAATAATGTCTTAATTTTATAGCACAAACCAGAAGCAACTCTGGCTTTACTGACAATTAATTACTTACAATTAATCTCTTTTTGATCTCTCATGCTTTCCTTCTTCTATATTCACTCTTCTCCCATTACTGCTCTATTGCCTTGTCCACCAATCTTATCTCAGCCACAACCTCTCTTTCCTATTCTTCTAGCAATTCCACCTTCCTGTATGCAGCTAGAAATTCCCACATGATCTCAAAAGAAGTGCTTAAGAAAAGTTAGGATGTTTATGAACTTCCTTGGTTTAGAGGATTAATTTATCAAACAAAATGACTGATTAGTCTGTCATAATATGGCAATGAAAAATGGATATAATATTTCATCCTTTTTTCCTATTTACTTTTATATCTAAAATTAATGTTACTGCGCACAATATATCTGAGACTTGCCTACTACTAAGGTCACATTACAAGACACGCAGCTGTCTGGATCACATTCCCTTTTTTCAGCTGTAATTTCTATGCTTGCCGTTCAATAATTCCATACCTAGTTCCTGATTTGGTAGATTTATTAGTCCCTAATAGATGATTTAGAATTATATTCAATTCATTTATTGTCTCAAGAAGGAGAGTCTACGGTATTGTCAAGAGATGTAAAATCCTCTTCAATTTGATCTTACTGTATTACAATTTTGTTTTCAGTGTTATTAAACTATTTGCCCTTGCACCTTTGACAACTCACTGAGCACCAAAATCCTTACAAAAAACTAATGCAAAGTTTTCATTTCAATTCAAATCATAAACTCCAATTAACTTCAGGTTCTAGGTTGTCTTTACTGAAAAGATGCCCCAGTTCTCTTATTCTTATTTTTTTCTTTAGTAAATTGACCACTTCCTTTTAGCTTCTTTCACACGGTTCAGTTGAGCTTGTTCTACAGTTACTTCACTTTCCATGTTCTGCTTTCATGGCACACCTTTTTTTATTTTTTTTTAGTATTCTTTTTTCTGTTACAATATATTTCACTATCAGTTTGTTGAGATTTTCAGTCCTCATTTAACCAATTTTTGGTTTTTAAAATTTATACTTTGCAAATGTAGATGTTTAATTGATGGGGTTTTTTCACTGTGTACTAGTGCTGATGGTCACGTATCTTTTCAATATAATGCAAAGTTCTTTTTGACTATCTACTTTCGTGAAATAATGTATTGGCTCTGCGTCTTCCTACATGGCTTAATGGCAAAACAGGATATCAGTATAAGGGTCAGGAAACAATACACATGTTTGTATATTTTCAGGTGTAGTAGGAATGTAAAACAAATAACTAAAGAATGTGCATTTTCCAGGTGTATAGTAGATGGAAAAAATATTAAAACAATAAAAAAATCACTCTTTCTTCTTTATTATAGTAGTTGTTTGATTTTTTTCCCCCATGAATAATATGTTTATCATACTTGATACCATCATGGGAGAGAAAATTCAAATGCTTTAGATCTACAAAATTTGTTCTGTTCTACAAGTACCCTGGAAAGTATTAACACTGTGTACTATTATTACTCTGCATGTTGACGCTAGGAATCTTTTACTTCCCCTAGGTCCAAATAAGTTACAAACAATGTAATGAAATTAGTTAATCACTTGCCACTGAAATAAAGATAATGAAGGCACACCTGGGAATTTTTAGTATTAATGCCTGGGCTTGGATCAGGAGCATGCTTTTGAAACACATCTCTTGCTCATTCTCCCCTGTTGAGCTTTGGCTCACATCTCACAGCCATCTTGGACCACATGCAGTGAACCTCTTTGGGATAAAATTAAACTGGAAGTTGTGATCTCTGAGCCCATATAACGCACTCCAGCTGCAGCTAGGCATGCAATTCATTGCACCATGCCCAAGATAAAGCAGCTCTGGTGTGCAGAGCACAGACCTCAGCTCTTCAGCTCCGTTGTTCTCTTCCTACTGGCCTACATTACCAACTGAGGTAGGCAAAGCTGCTGATCCTTTGGAAAGCAAAAGTACAAAGCTTATTTTTAAAAATTCAGGAGGGAAACATTTTATAGGAGACTAAAATTCTCATTGTTAACCTCATGACCATGTTTCTGCTCTTCCAGAACACTAAGCTGTTTTCTAAGGCACACTATAGGGTTTTCAGAAGCATTACTTTAATTCTATTCTTGTTTGAAAAAACTGGAACTTTCCCTATTCAGTTGAACAAAAATATTGACAAGTGAAGTACTTAGCTGATATCAGTAGTATTTTTAACATTAGATTTAATGGGCACCAGTATTTAATTTTATGTTCTTAAAGTAAAAATGCCCTTTCAAACTCTTCAGGTCAGAGCAAGTGTAAGAGTGAGTAGAAGAAGGTAAGTGCAGGAAGGGAAACAAAATCTGTGATATGTTATGTTTAAAACAATCCCTGCATTCTGAAATCTCTGCAGCATCATATGACTTTAAAAATGAAATTGATGAGACTTTTAATAATCTAATTTAATTTAATTTAATTGCATGGTAGCCTAATTATAAATGGATGCAGGCTAGAACCACCCCCTCTGAAAGGTATTTGAAACCTGAATACAAATGTTTGTAGTTCTGTATTAACTGAAGTGTGAGATAGGTACAAAAAACCCACTAAAAATTAACAAGAACAGAAAGATTTATTCTTTTATTTAAGATCTTTTCTAGATTACAAGCTTTATTCTTTTCCAAATGAAGGATTGGCAGCTAGAGAATACTGCCTGAACTTGAAAGAGTACACAGATTTTTTCATGGCCTGGGTAAAATCTTGATTATATTGCTGTCATATCCACCTTATTCAGGTATGATACGATATTCACCTATGTCTGTATCAGTGGCATGCATGCTGTGAGAAAAAAAAAAATCTCCACAGACTAGAACTGTGACGTGTTGCAGGGAATAGATTGCTTTCTGGATTTTTGAAATGTAATATTTTGTGGAAATTCTATAACATTATTGACTGACCTTCTGTAGGACTACGAGAAATGTACTGCAAGATCAAAGCAACTTAATTTTTATATTGATTAAAGCTTTTAATTCTTCCGAATAATTTGTCCTTTGATTGAGAGTTGTGGTTTTCTTTCTGTCATGGGTTTCATAGGTTTACTAGTAATGGTTGAAAAAAGTGTACAAAAAACCCTCATAAAGTTCCACCGATTATTTACAACATAAACCCCTCTGTGATTATTTACAATGTCTTCAGTTGTTCAAATGTACACATAGTGTGTTATTTATTATTTCTGTGGCTCCTCCGAGTGATCAACGGTCTTCCTTGCTGACCAGCATTTATCAGTGATGCTGCACTTTATTTTTACAACCTTCTAGATAATGAAAAGCAGTTTTTAAACTTCCAGGATAAAACACAGCCCAGTCAAGGCTTCTCAGTGCCATTCTGGGGCAGAGGTGAGGTGGAAAGCCTGCCCAGGGAGGAGCTGTCAGAGGACGTGGGGATCTTCATGGGGATCTTCATGAGAGGAGAGGCTGGCTGGCACAGCTGGAGAGTCAGTGAGAGACTGGCAGCATCTGGAGGAAGGCTGGAGGCCAGTAACTTCTGATGGAACACAGAGCTGCTTGTTTGCCCACAGACCTGTGGCTGCAGGGACAGCTCAGTAAAAGCCAAGCTCCAGGGGTGCAGACTTGGGCTGCCCAGGTCAGAACCATGCACCAACAGAAGGAGCCCTCACTCCTGGTTATGGGGCTGAAACTTGGACATGCAGGGGACCTATGGTCCTCTGCAGACCTGACCATGGCATCCTCATGATGAGGTATTTTTCTGGCCTGAGGCTCAGACCCAGGACTCTGAAGAGAGACTGCAGAGGTTTGTGCAGCCCTCAAGACTATTCATTCTCCTCTGTGCCTGTGTGGGCACCAGTGATAATGCCTAGGGAGAACTCAAGCTTACCAAGAGTGATTGCAAGGGTCTGGGGAGTGCAGAGAGATTGAGGGGAATCTGTTTTGTTCAGCCTGGAGAAGAGAAGACTTTGGGGAGAGGAGTAACACCTAATAGCAATTGCTGGGTGCCCACAAGGGGGTCATCAAGATGGAGGCAGGCCCTTCACAGCAGGGCAAGGTGGGAGGATGTGAGACAAGACTGTAAGTTGAAATTCAAGACTTGGGTGGAATAGATAGAAAACTTTTTCCCTTGTGGTGAAAAGTCAAGCACTGGCATAGGTTGCCCACAGAGGTTGTGAAGCCTCTGCTCTCAAAAGTTTTCACAACCTGAATGTGTAAAGAAAGCCCTAAGCAAAGCTGCCCGACCGTGTAGTTCACCCTTTCTGAGCAGGAGTTTGGAATAGAGAGGTTCCAAAGTCCCTTCCAACCTGCAAGCCTAGGATTGAATCATGATCCTATGTACCGTGTAGGAGTAAAAACTAAAATAAAAATCTCTGAAATGCAACAGGATAGAGATGATCTGGCATGCCAAGTGCTGTTAGCTTAATCTGTAATGTGTTGTCATATCACAGTGAGCCATAACAATATGACAAAGCAATCCAAACGTACCTATAGTTCACCTCACAAGGTGAGAAGTTTGACGGAAAGTATGAAATTTGACTGGTTTTCTGTGAAGCGAAAAGCATCTTTAAAACAGCTTCTATTCTAAATACTTTAAGAACAGATTTACTGTAACAAAGAGAAACTCCTGCAAGCCTTTATATTTGCTGCAGGATTTAAGTTGCAGCCCTCAGCAATGTAATATGTTTTCACTGCTGGCTTTTCTACCATGGACCTTCTGTCACCAAAATTTCTGCTCAGCTATTAAGGGTATTTTCAGCTGAATGTTTCATTCTGGCAGGAAAAAAAATCACTTCTCACAAAGTAAAAGATTTTTCTTAACTCTGTGAGTAAAGCATTACTTAGGTTAAGATTTGGGGTCTTGTTAGGAAAAAAGCCCCCACCCAATTCCATTGGTTTCACAGGAATAGTTTGCATTTAACGTTCCTGTTGAATCAGCATTGCTCTGTCACCAGAGTTGCACAGAGCAGACCCAATACACTACCTGAAAGTTACCATAAATGTGCAGTATTGAAAAATTATTTTTTTCTTGCACTAAATAAATGTCAAGAAGATGAGTTCAGGTTCCACATTAATCTTTAGTTTTGCTTTGTTAGGGGAACTGAAATCCTGAGCAACGTAGTAGAGTCTGTGTGTCATTGTTTGGATCTGTGAGGAGCAGTTTAGGACCAAGGCATGGAATCTGTACGTATGGATGATTTCAGCTTACCTATAGATAGACCGGAGTGCACATTGTTTCCTGCATGATAAACTCAACAGCTGCATACCAGCTGGCCAGTTACACTGTATGCTCACAGCATGCCCACTCTATTCTTTCCATTAAATGAATTGGAGAGACTTTGGCATTTGAAAGATATAAAGATCTTCTGTGCCTGTCCCCTACAGGCAGGGGAAACTGAATTTTTGTGCATTCTTGAATGACTAAAGGGCTAATCAAAATATTACATGGTCTTGCGTGTTTCTAGATGGTAGAACAAACTAATTGAAGTTGACATGAGTTACAGTAGTATGGAACTTACCCCAGTAAGTTTTAATTCTTTTTGTAGTGGTGGATGGATGGATACATCATCTGTATATTATTACTTAGATATAATAGAGAAATTACCTAGATAGGATTATGCATGCAGTAGTCAGACTTGTCTGTTTCTTCAGGAAACAGTTTTGATGATTCAGAGGATCAAAGTACCCTATATAGGCATGCTGTAACTCATGCACTCAGAGGTTTAGTCCACAGTGTTATCTAAAACAATTAGTGTATACATTAATTGTCTTGTATGTATGGGCCGAAGATAGTAAAAGAGTCTTGAAAGTTTTCAAAGCTACTTGTGCTCAGAATTTTATTCATTCTTTACTGATTCCAATATACATATTTTAAACACTCAAAACAGGAACTTGTAGTAATTTAACCTCCTATGATTTCTAAGTTTATAGGGAGCATCTTACTCAGAAATTCAGACTGGACTTACCAAGAGTGTGCCACACATTGTGTAGGTATGATGAGTGTATGGGATACGTATGTTTTTCTTATTTATGAGAATTCCAGCAGTCTCCTGCAATTCTTTGACAATCTCAGAGCACCCACTCACGCTTTCACAAAACCACATAGGTACAAAACACTGTTAGTCAATAGCTGCTCAGTGTAACCACCAGAAATGCTAATGCTTTCTTCTTTCCTAGATGCCTGTAACATGCTAGGAAGATCAGCTGTTTTTGTGACTTGAATGACTAAACTGACTGGATCACTAATAAAATACAAGGTGACTATAGACCCCACTTCTATGTTTCTCCTTCAGTTGGACATGTATTCATTTTTCAAAGAGTGGTTGAGAAACAACACCTGCTTATTGATTTAGCAGACTTTACTTTAATATTTATACACATACGCTGACAGGTTCACATAATATTATTAAGAGAGACCGATAACTTGGCATTTGTTTTGCATTTTACTCAATTGAAGAATTTAGTTACAGAATTGCTTAAGCCTTTTTTTTGTTAGCCTCCACAGGACTTCAAGTGCTGGGCTAAAAGTATTTTCCTAATGCTGGGCATGTGCTAGAAAATTTCAGAGATAGCATAGCTGGTGATGAACGCATATGCACATTACTACGGCATATACACGTTACTAAGGCATAGATGTGATTGCTTTTGCCAGTACTTCACAGAGCAATCAGAAGATGTAGTAGCAAAGGATTTGGTATCCAGTATGTAATTGCCAGTGCTCTTTGGATTACTGTCTAGGACTTGGGGTCTATGATGTTTTTACTGCGTATTATGGGATGGCAGCAGAGTAGTCAAGGGACTAGGACGACCCAGGAATTAGTCACCACAGTATTTTTTTAAATCTATCCTATTTATTTTTTTGTTTATTGCTAAATTCTCTCAAAAGTGAATCCCAAGAAAACACCTAAACCCTTGCCAGTGACTGGTTATGTTTTGGTTAAAATGAAATCAGGAATGCAGGATGCTGTTAGGCCATCCAAGTGTTTTATTTAGTGAGCAGCTCCACCTGTGGGAAAGTGGTTTTTCTAACGGACAGTCCTATGCTCCTGAACAGCTGGAAAATCAGAATGTGATGCAGTTTGTGGCTTAAGAGCCAGTCTGGCTAAAAGAATATGCCACATTATGTGAATTTCTGCTGAAGTCCCTTGTCCATTTAGAGCAACAGCTCTGTCCTGTGACCGGTGGTGAGTGGGTCATGGCTATGCTCTGAAACCTCAAAACTGTATTAGCTCTTAGTCAGGGGTCTACCTGTTCAGACAGCCCAAGGCAAAAATGGTTGTCCTACAGTTGTGCCCTCCACTGTGATGCACAGAAATATGAATCTGAAAAATGTGCAAGGCTACAGGGATATGAAGCAGCAAAACTCCCCCAGTGTGCATAATCAATTTTTTCTCTCATCCTTGTTCTCTCTTTCAGTAGTGACAGGACAGAATGCTTTTAAATCACTCTGTCAATCCTGGCAAATGCCAGAGTTGGTCTGTTGATGCTAACGTTGACTGGGAAAGTGTTTGATGCTTGCAATGTTATGAATACTTTATTTTTTGTGAATATATAATTAGGAAAGCTTTTTCCAAAACAGTGTATTCACATTAGTTAACGTAAAGTGTTCTGATTAAAGCCAGTTTAGAACAACATAGGGGAAATACTTTCAGAGAACCCTGAAAACATTGGACATGCTGTTGTTGTGACACCAGAAGGGGAAATTTAAGTCTCCCAAATGCCTACATTTTTGCTCATAAAACTTTCTGAATACATGCAAAGTTTCATACAGAGCTACGTGATTATTAACAACTTGAAGAAACCTGAAGGCCATTGTTAAAGTTTGCATTTGGAAAGCATTAGGGGAGGACAATTCTGCTTGTTCTTGAGGCAGAGTATGAAGTTTGTTCAGTAAATGGTGTATTTATAATGAGAGTGTGAGATTCTAATCACCAAAATTCCTGAACAATGCAGTTGAAAATTGTGAAGAGGAGGGTAATTCAGGAGGACAAGAATACTGTGGGACATTTGTAGCAGGTCATTGTTTGAAATATTTTCTGTAGCACTAAAAACATGGTATTTCTCAACTGTTCCACTCCTAGTGCCCATATTTCACAAAAGCATCATATTAACCATGAGTTAATTAAATATTTTAATTTCTTGTTTATTTGTGATTCTTTTTAAGTCCTTATAAGTTGTAAGATTTGCTATACTGAAAAGTTACATTGCTTCTTGATGACTCCATGTGATAGAAAGAAACAAGGCTTAAGTCCCAATTTAACTGCAAAAATCAAAAGTCTTTGGAAAAGATACTGCTGGAACCTGTCAGAAAGGCATCTTTGCATTTTTTTCCTGGTACAAAATACGAACAGAAAATATCTGTGGGTATTTAATTGGAGGACTTCTCAGGATTTACTTTTTAGTTGAAAGCACAACCAGGACCTCAAAGGGAACAAATGACTGCTAGAATGCCTACACAGGGATTACCAGGATTAAGATATTCTGAATAAACATTTTAAGAATAAACTTCCTGTTTTTCAGATAAGTGTGGTTATCATATTGTCTGGCTGGCTTTTTTCCTAATGAAGGAGCTTTGGAAGGACACTCTTATTTTGATGTGGAACAAATTGTAAATCAAATCAGCTGAACTTAAGAAAACAGTTCAGTACTTCCCCTGTAACTCCTCACTGAAAAATACCCAGTGCCTGAGCTGCCCCTGTGCACCCTGGCTGCCTTTCAGTACACCTTGATGCAGATGTTTCCAGCACTCTTCTTTTTCCCTTCAGCCTACACCTGAGATGATGGGAGTGCCCTCCCTCCATGTTCCCTGTGCTGTTACTGGGGAGAGCTGGGCTGATGAAACCTGTTCTCTGGCTAGTAGCAATCAGCCCCGCCAGTGGCCGCAATCTCAGGGCTCATGCAGTGACTGCCCAGGACGTTGTGCCATGCCCTGATGGCAAGTGACCAAATTTCAGTCTCCTGTAGTTGCAGCACCAAGAGTACTCAATTCAGCAACTGAACTTTATGAAATTTGTGGGAAACCAGAGTTGGTGGGACCTCTAGACCTGATGAAATTTAAGTGTGATTGTTCAGTGGATTTGACAGGTTTGTGGATTTCTATGAAGAACATTTCTAGGATGTTTCTAAGCAAAATGTCTTGGATCAAGTAAGATGTCTTTGCCAGTAAAGATGATTGGAGGACTGGAACATCTCTCTTACGAGGACAGGCTGAGGGAGCTGGGCCTGTTCAGACTCAAAGGGACAGCTGAGAGGGGAACTCATCAATACCTACCAGTATCTGAAGAGAGGGTGCCAAGAGGATGGAGCCAGGCTCTGCTCAGTGGTTCCAAGCAATAGGAAAAGAGAGAAAGGGCAGGGACAGATGCAAAGGAAGTTCCAACTGAGGAAGGACTTCTTCACTCTGCAGGTGACCAAACACTGGAACAGATTGCCCAGAGAAGTTGTGGAGTCTCCCTCACTGGAGATATTTAAGAATTGTCTGGACCCAATCCTGTGCCATGGGCTCTGGGATGACTCTGCTTGAGCAGGGAGGTTGGACCAGACCCACTGTGGTCCCTTCCAACCTTGCCCATTCTGTGATTCTGTGATCCTGCCTCCTGTTTTTCTATCAATAAAAGTGAAATGGTCACAGCTGAAGAACTGATGAAAGAGCAGGCATGGTTCTTCACACACGTGTGCACTAACATTCAGTTTATGTGGGAAGCTTGCTGTGTTGGGAGGAGGAAAGAGGAAATAGTGTTTTCCAGTGTAGGCTTGTAGCATCTGAAAAGCAACAGTTTATTGTAATAGGCGATTCAATGGACCTTCTCTGGAGCAGTAGCCATGGCAACCCCTTTGCACTGGACTCGGAGCTCTAAAAACCGTGAGAGCTGAATGAATTTATACAGGACATTTGTACTCATTTGCTGAAAACATGAAGATTTCATTTCGTGTTTCAAAATTAATTTTCTAGTATTAGTATTTAAACACAGTCAATCATATAAATATAAAGGCATTATGTATTTTTAATTTGATAAATCTAGCTCTAACACTATTTTCCCAGCCATGTATATTCTGGTATTTGTTAAATCACACTGTTATTAACTGAATCTGCATTCAATCTGTCAAGCAATCGAAAAAGGAATCCAACGTGCAATTTTCTGAACCCACTTCTTTTGTATATGACTCCTTGTGAAACTGTCTCAGGATGTCACTTACTGGCAGTCATCATTCAGTATTGTCCACGACTTCTGTCATGTGAAGCCCTTACTCGTCCTTATGATCCTCTGCCATATGAAAAGAAAATTACATTAGTGTTGATGCATGCAACCAACCTGCATAAAATTTGCCTTATTCCTGATTACTAGAGCTGCCATTAAAAAAGGAGCCCTGAAGTGAATAAACAGAAAGTAGTTTTATATTTCCTGGTCTAGTAAAGGTAGTGTGAACAAGGGACCAGAAATATTCTGAATGTGTTAGTTCTGATAATCCATTTCTTTTGCGTTATCTTTCTAGTGTTTTCTGTTTTGTGCAGGAGGTAATCAGCAAAAACACTTCTGTATTTTATTTAATACTAACAATTACCATCAAAAGAAAACAAAATTGCAGTCTATTGAAATTCCCCATTTCACTCCAAAGACAATCCCTGAGGTAAGACTGTATTTTTATGAGACATTTTTCATATCTTTTATCCTCTTAATGTCAAAGAATCTTCAACACAAAATTGTCTTTATCATCCAAAAGTAATTTACATTTAACAGGAATATTTAATTACTTTATTGCTTAAAAAATAAAATGCCAAGTCAAATACAATGATTTATGCCTAATCTGCCTGAAAATTTTGCTTTTAGTTGTTCCCTATTATGAGCTAGAAAACAACCACTGTTTGAAATTCTTAGTTTCTGTTTTATTTTTTATTTTTTATTTTTCTAATACTCTTTAATGGTTTCTACTGTAATCAAGAAATAGAAAACAATTGAAAATATTTAATGGTGGAAACCTCTTTATTTGCAGGTAAAAAAATGGAACTTTCGGAATTCTTCATCTTGCATCTGAAGTAAATCTACAACAAAGTTTTTAGCTTCAGATCTTTTTATACCTACGCGATATCTCATCTATGTTTTTATTTTGCTTCCATAGAAATGTAAAGGTTTTGCCTTCAGAAAGGTGCACTCCCCACTCATGCATTCAAGTGATAGCTGCACTGAGCGGCTGATTTGGAAATGTAAGATCTCAGTTGTCAGCAGAAATAAAAGGTCACCTTTCATTCTGTGGAGCAGGATTTTGAGGGCTAAAGATGTCTGTGGTGGATATTAGGCTCTGTTCCCTTGTTTGTTAGAGCTTATGTAATGTGAAATCACTTGCTTTGACTGTTCCTTACATGTTCCGTGTGACAGTGACATTGATTATAAAACTTTCCAGAATACATACGAGAGGAAAATGGGCAGGGAGGCATGCAGCAAGCTTCTGCTGATTGTGCTCCTTCACCAGGCAGTATCTGTTAAAAATAATCCAGCCCCCCCAAAAAAGCAAACTTGAAACTGGATTCTAAGTTATAAACAAACTAATCTGTTTGTGTGTGCTCATGTACATACCAAATAGGGATTCTTTGGGGTTCTCCTTGAATCTGAAAAACACCATGAATTGGCATGCAACAGAAGTTGACAACTAATTTTTTTAGCTGATATTTGTCTTATAATAACATGGAAGACTCCCACATAGGAGTTACTGACAGATAATACAGTGGAATTCCTATCCAAGTATTTTATGGACTACATACCAGCTTGTGGGATAGCTCCATACTGCCTGAATTAGAAATTCAGCATAGAAAGCTTTGTGCTATTAAAAAAGCATATGCATGCAGGGTCCGTGGGTTTGCCTATGATAAAAGTCAAATCCATCCTCCACCTGGATATCAGGGTCTGACAGAAGTAATGTCCTACAGGACCATCAACATGGCATGTTTTGATCATTTGCTTCAAATTTGAGAGTGTAACAGCTCCTGTGACCACAGTAGCTACAATTATACTGCCTTTATTTTGAATTTTTGTTTCAGGAAGCTGCAATATACTTTAGTGTGTATTGTGGTAATGCAAGTCACATTTTCTTAGCATCAAAATTATTTACGGATTGCTTTTTGACCTAACCTGGTTTTGGTTTTTATTGCATGTGAAAGAAACATTTTGATTTGATATAAAGCATGGTAATACACTGGAGAGTCTATGCTGAATAAACTATTTTACACAGCATTAAACCCTAGCAGGTTTAAAGATTTTGTCACTTTGGTTTTGATAAAAAATAATTATGTATGTCTTCCTTGATTTTTCTGTCACAATGAAGAACTTAGATCTTGAATTTGCTAGCTGGACCCTTTAGTCAGACTGTGTCAAGGATTTTATTTACCACTGAGATTGAAAACTCTTTCTTTTCTGCCTTAGGGCTTCTATGCATAATTTTGACAACTTGTTCTTCATCAAACAAATTGTGTCAGTCTTTAAAACTGCTGCTTTCCTTATTTACTTGCAAGGTTTGAATATCCAGCTCCAAGAGGAAAAGAAAAGCCACATGAAGGAAAAATGTCAACGTAATTTAAAACCAAAGGGAGGAGGTTTATATTTTTCAGGTCTTTACAAGCTTTGCTATTCACTCCTGTTTTGCCTTTCAGTTACAGCTCTTTGTGTTCCCTTTGGGCTGTGCTGGTGCAATATTCTCTGCACTCTACTTTGTATTTCACTTGTTTCCACCAAAGCAAGAGGAAATCATTACTGTGTTTCATATGCGTGTAATCTCAAATCCATCAGATAAGCTCCCTCTTTAGTGGGTTTTCTCACTGGTCTCCTTTCTCAGGACTCCTTGACCGCCTTGATGCAAAGTTTCCAGTGAAGCTAAGAGTAATATTTTTGATCCTAAAAAGTCTCACTTGGTCTGGAACCCTCATGCAGAGTGGTACTGCCAGTCGTGTAATTAATGAGTAACTGGCTGGATATTCTGTGGTCATAACTGAGGAATATAAGTGTATAATGGTTCTTAAGTTGAGATCTTTGAGAAAGCACTGATTTACACACTGAGCGTTCATGGATTTTATTGGAGCATTTCCTTTTGAAGTAAGGATGTGTTTCTGAATCCGGGTGGCTCCTGTTCCGAAATAGTTTGAGATACAGCAGCCCACATGGTTGATGATATGTTGATTTACCTGTAAGAAAGATAGCTTGGCTACCACAAGTATTCTCAGTCACAAATTAACCATGGCTTATGTGAGTTAATTTACTGTATATTTCAGAGCACAAGCATTGCATAGTAAATTATCATATCTGGCACAGACTAACTGCTTCTGATGCTCAAACTTGTGGTTCAGGTGTGCTCCCCATAAATCCTTGACCTTCGAGCTGTGCTTCAAAAGTAACTTAATGGGGAGGCATTTGTGGGAGGTCAAAATGCAGAAGAAGTGTTCTTCGAGGAAACAGTTGGGTGTTTTTATTATTGCATCTTTTTGGTGGTGTTCCTGTCTTGTGTAAGATCTGAAACAACATTGCATGATGATTGGATTTGGTTTTGTAGCTAAGAATTTATTTCAACAGATGTCAGATCACTCTTAGAATTTTAAAAAGTTGTATCAAAACATAAATAAAACTGAAATCAGTATAAGGGAGGACTGAGAGTTAAATGGTAGCAACAACTTTTATTCATTTATTGTAGTAATGTTAAAAGGTATATAATGAATTTTATATACATCCAGAACTAGTAACATCAAAGATCATTCTGTGTATGAATCACGTGTGACGATACAGTTCTTGTCTTAAAAATGCATTAAGAAAAGGAAGTAAGTGCAGAAGGTAGAGGTAGAAGTAGTGCAGCTCTTTTTTCCTTTGCCAGATAACAATGTATAGAAACTTAAAAGACTGACTCAAAGGCAAATACTTGAAGACAGTGATACTGATAATGAAACTTTTTAAAGTCTATATTTAAAATTGCCACTTTCCCTTAGGCATGTACCCATCAAATCCTAAACCTATTGAGGGTTATATTAATTTTCTTTCCTTTTTGCAGTTTTTCCCTAAAACTAAATTTTTGTAAAGATTAAATATATAACTAATATATAAATTT
>WEIT01031404.1:0-11820 GCA_013389985.1 Dryoscopus gambensis
TAAAGAGAAATAGAAACGTGGTGGGTAGGATAATTTGCATCACAGTAGAAGAGGAACATTATTTGGCTTACTACAATGAAATACTTTTCCCATTGATGAATTTNTATTATCCTGCTTATGCAGCCATAACTCTTCCAGGCAACCATTTGACAGTCTCAGCTTGCTCAGCTTCCCTGTGACCCCCCCTGACAGCTCACTCCCCACTATCTCCTACTTCGTCACCAGTGGATCCCTGTCACTCCTTTGACACTGCTCTCTCTGTCTCAGCAGAAAATACAACATGAGCTTTTGTGGCTTAGTCCAATTCTGTGCTTGGAAAGTGCTGCTGGTTTTCTGAGCAGGTACTGAATAATGTGGTATTTATTGTAATAATATCCTCATCATCCAACATCTGCTGGGTTATTTCTGGGAGAGACTTCATATCCACTCTCTCTCATGGATTCAGCCAAAGAAAGGCTGAGGTAGTCTCCACGGCCAAAAGAAGCCTGCATACCCTTTGGAAACAACTTCCCACATGCAGTTAGGCTTCAGTCCATCAGCCCAAAGGCCACTCTAGCAACTCTCCAAGCCAGAGTGGAAGCAGAAAAAAACTCCTTCCCTATGAGTAACAGTGGACTGGCAGCCTGGGAGGACCATATTAAAAATGTGGGCTGCAGGTATCACCCAAGTTGCTAACTGCAACCCAAAAGTCACCTCTGTGCAGGACAGAGAGCAGGGGCAGCAAGCAAAAATTCTCAGGTAGCTGTCCTGTTCTCTGCCTCTCCTAGCTGGAGCCGATTGCTGTTAGCAGGTAAGGGTTGAAGGACACAATGTCAGAGTTGCTGACTGATGGGAGAACCACAGCAATCCTAAAGACCCCTCTCTGTATCTGGGGTCCTGGTACTAGCCCTTAGCGACTCTTCTAATTACCCAACACTAACTGCATGAGTTTCTCACAGTAAGTTTCAGCTTACATCCCTAATCAGCTAGTGAAACACGTGCAATCCTTCTTATAAAGTTTATATGGAGACAAATTTTGCCTCAGCTACTCCAAAGGACCCTGTGACAGTGAGGCAGGTAGAGGCCACAACACAGAGAAGATGGGGAGCAGCAGTAGAAGAATCTGTATATTGCATCATTTATGTGTTCAGACTCCCACTTGAATGGAGAAGTTGAGGCTGCTCAAGCAGTGTGAATCAACTACTCCTGGCACTGGACTGCAGCAAGATGCACCCAGGTAATTAATGGGTAGAAAAAGACAATTTGCTTTGTCAGACACCATGCGTGTTTTGGACTCTCTAGAAGTGAAGCTGCAGAGCAAGCCACAACAAGTGTGCATCGGGCTCTCAGATGTGCTTTGCTGCACAGGGGCTGACCTATGATTCTTTCTTACTACCCAGGGAAACTAAACAGGCTGATGGAAACTCCTGCCTCCCAATAGGTATTGCTAAGGCAAGACATACTCTTGATCCTTTGAGCAGTAAAGAGGAGGGAAAAGAAAAGGGAAAGAAAAAAGATATTACCCATTCTGAACGGGTTCATTCTAAATATAACTCGTAACAACTCAGCGTAATTATGCCAGGTGTTAATTTGTTCCCAATATTTATAAAACATTCCTTTGGCAAAAGTAAGGCAAAGTTTTAACATTTTCTAATGAAGGTGAATGCTGCATTATGTCATGCAACTGTGGGTATACCCCACACTGGGCACTGAATCAAATTAAATGCATCTAAAAAAATTATAACCTGTATTTTTATTATAGTCTATCCCATGAGAGCAATTTTAGAAGAAAGGTAAAAAGATTATACAGAATTGTATAGTTTTCCGCTGCTGCAATACGTCACTGCTCGCTACAAAGTGCTAGCACTTACAAAGAATTGTTAAAATAAAGTATTATTTACTTGTAACAGACTTAGGAGGATATAAGTAACCATAAACAATATATATGTTTCCGTTTCATGTGCCACAATTGTGGGTTTTTTCCATGATTATTTCATAGACAAGAAGTGATATTTGACCTAACTTGTGACCAAGACAGCTGGCAATCCTGCCCTTGGTCAGGAGGCTACAGGGACGGAAGGGCTCCCTCTAATCTGTATTTCTAAACCTGCCCTATGCAAACCAGAGGCAAACACGGAGAAAGACAAAAGACAAAGCTCTGCTCCACTCCCTTACTCGGAGCTCCTTTGGGAATTAAATGAAATCTGACTGTTACTTAAGGAGGGGGTTGCATATGTAGCAAGCAACATTAACTTGTATTTTATATCTGAAGAGATTTGGAAAGCCTGAGGTTGGGGTAGCACAACTTAGCTCTGCCCTTTGCCTGCTTTCATCAGTCCTTCATTGATGGCTACAGCTGCAAAAGCCTAACAATAATTTCTCTGCACAGAGGAAAGCCTAGACTCATTTTTCCAAAAGCTGCAAGATGTGCTTAATTTTGTGGCCCGGGAAGAGGGGGAAATGCTGCACTCCCCCTCTGAAAGGGCAACATTTCTATTTAAGTTGGTGCCTACCATGAATAAGGATGGCGAGATACAGGGTCTGTTTCTCATCTTACTTCCTTAAAAGTGTGAACTCAGGGAATTGTACCAGTAAACAGGTGTGAGACCAGACTACTGGCCCTTGGCAATTGCCTTTTGAAGCGAAGTACCTAAATATACCACTGCTGTGGACTGGTAAGCTAAAACCAGTGCTGAGATGAAAAGCAGCCATGTTCTGAACAGAACTGTTTCCAATGTTTTGGTGTAAAGTTTATCACTTCTATAATTTTATTTTTGTTCTTAGTTTTTTTTCCCGGATTGCTCTGTGTATGTGTGTAGGTTTTTTGGAGGGAAGGGATACCTGTTTCTCTCTGAAACTTTTGTCAGTATTTTTAAGACGGTCAAGATACTACAGCTTGTAAACATGAAGACCATGCGAAACATAAAGGTCGTATCTGCAGAAGTGTCAGGACTGACTCCAAAGCCAGGTTTCCAGATCTGCCCATTTGTGGTGCTCAGCAGGGTCACAGCCTAGCTGAACGTGCCGTAAGTTACAGGTACAGGATGATTCTTCAGAGGAATATTTTAGCATTGCAATATGTTTTTGGCATGTTTCACTAAATTCAATAAATTCAGTTAATATTGCTTTTTACATAGCATTTGTTTCTGACCTCCCCTAACTTTTCAAAATAAGTATAAGAGTGTATGAAAAACATAAGAATCTACTAATTTCTTGTAGAATATTTTTGTCTTTACAGTACCACTGGGCATAACAGACTATTATATATTTTAGTGTAAACAAAAACTTAGATATGAATATGTTCTAACAGAAAAGCGTACTTAATCTTTTAGCTACCAAGACTAAATTAATTTACTATCAATCATATGCTCCCTGCAATGTCCAACAGAATTGTTCAACAATTAAGTCTATGGGATGTTTTCATTAAAAGAGAAATAATTACCGCAGGACAAAGAAAAAAGTCACATAAAAGTACCTAATTTTTGTTCAGGTTTCTGTAAATGCAAAAGAACTTTACATCAATAAAAAATACAAACTATGGCCTCTGGACTCCTGTAATTCTGTGGAACCCAGCAGATTTCTATCAGAAAGCACAGCTCGTCACACACCTTGGTATTTGCAGAACGATCCCTGAGACATTCTGGGTAAGTTAAAGTACATGTAGATATGGCTAATGCATTCTCCCCATAGTAGGCTGTCAGACACTGAACAGTTAGATTCTTGACAATAACTTGAAAAATTAAATGATTTAATACTTACAGATTAGCTTAAAGAAAATATGTTACAGCATGCTTTAAATTGCGAAATTATATATATTAGTATAGTCTAAAATAGCATAATGTAATTTTTATATAATTGCAGTAAAAATTATTTAGGATTAAATATTACTTAACAACAAGTGATAAGTGGCCAATGGAGTTATTGTCTGAGTACAGCTGCTATTTTTTACAGTCACAAATTTAATCATGTTTCCTTTAGGGGGAAGAATTTGATCTTGTTTTACCTTAGCTGTAATTTTTTTCTTATCCTATATCAACGTGCCTAAAAATTGTATTTAACAAGCCATTTCAAGGCTGTATTTTAACAACTACAGAACATTTTTTTCAGATTTCAGAATATTCCATGAATATTTAAATCATGACTATGATACATTAAAGAGCCAGGTTACAAAAATATATAATCTTTGGAAAAGCTTTGCAGAGATAATTTTTCAGAATTTTGATTTTAAAAGGCTGTTTTAAAAATCTGGGTTTTACTGAAGGAATATTCATGCAGGGATATCCAAAGCCAACCCTGGTGCCATTTAAATAATGGCAAAATTCCTATTGATTTCAACAGGAATGGTCCTATCCATCCAGTGTCATGCTCTGCAATCCTTCTATCTGAATATTAGGGAAGTGCTATTAAATTTTAGCCTTCAGAAAATGGAAGTTAAGATATTGGACATACAAGTACTGCTCCTGGTTAATCAATGACATCATAATTGATTGTGTTTTCGCACAGCCTTTTTGCAAGAAGAATGCTCTATTTATCCATGTATTTTTGCTTTCACTCAGCCATGGAATATGCTGCAGAATATTTGATCATTTTGTGATTGAGATCCTCACAATGAATAGTTACTAACACTAATATCTACTGCACTTCCTTTCCTCTCATTGTCCACCTATCACAAAAAGAAAACGGCTGGTTGGACCAATTTCTACCCTCATCTAAATTTCACACTTAATTTCATTTTGGCAAACCAGCTGGTAAAGAGAAATGCAGCTTGCAAATCATTTCTGTGCGGAAAGCAAATAGGGAAAGGAAAGTGAGACCTACTCTTGAATAGTCCAGCTCCCTGGGCGTGGAGTCGGTTAAAGCTCGAACGAGGGCATTCATCATGCTGATGGGAGGAGAGGGCGGGGAGGGCTGAGAGGGTTCTTGCTGTAAGGGGCTCTTTGGTTTGGAAGGCAGCCGACCTCTTCTCCCTTTCAGGCTGTCGGTACGGACAACTAGGTGAAAAAAATCCCAAGGGAGTGAGTTGTGAAGGTACCAGCAAACGATGGATCAGAATGAACACCCTGCTTTCCTTACGGTGGCCAGACTAGCAAAAATAAGAGCATTCTCCAGTTTCAGCACATGCTCTTGATGCCTTTGATTGCAAAGGAGCACAAATGGCACCAGAACTGTGTCAGACCTATGATCGCAAGCAGCAATGTAGCTGCTTACTGAGAGCCTAGCTGTGTTCCTTGTGTCCATGCTTTGTTTGCAGCACGTCTGTGTGCCCGTGTACGTGTGCCCGTGACACTCCACTGCTGAAAAAAACCCTGAATGTGAAACACAGATTTTAGTGTTTCTACTACCAGTGTCTCTTTTAAATGGCAGAGGCGTTCATTCAAAGTAATTTTAGCTTTCTTGAAGCATTTGAAAAAATACGGTCACACTATATAGGTTATATTATCCATGTCAGTATTTGCAATGGGACTGCTCACACAATATTATTCACATGCTTAAATATTTGCAGAATTGGGACTAATGAGTTGATCCTGTTTCCATTTAAATTAATTGCAAATTTACAATCAGCTTATGGGAATGAAACGAGATCCTATGTCAAAATGCACACAATCCAGTGCAGCCCCCGGTGAGATAACAAGGGGAAGCCAACAGCATTATCGAGCAATGTTCAAAGTTAATAAAGGAGACATTTTGGCCACTGTCAAATTATCCTCTTGTGACCTTGCTGGTCTTGAACTCTGAGGTCTATAGTCTAAATATGATAATAGGGGTGAAAAGCAGAAAATCAATGCATTATTACATAAATGCACATATTTGGGGGTAAGTTATGAATCTCATCACTGTCAAATTTATTGTAGACACGTCCATGTTGAAACACACACACACACACACACACACACATTCATTAAACGTAATATTTTAGTTTTCTGGGATGATAGCCAGAGTCCTTACCTTCTTTAACCATGCCGACACTGAGACACTTCTGGAACCGGCAGTATTGGCATCTGTTACGACGTCTCTTGTCCACTGGGCAGTTTTTATTTGCCAGACAAACATATTTTGCATTTTTCTGAACTGTTCTCTGCAAAAATGCAACATAAAAATAGTAAACTGATTGTTTCTTGAGCAACTTAGAACCTGACAAAATGTGTTTTAATTACAACATGAAAAGTGACAGTGCAATTCATATAATTAGATAAAATTAATTTCCTAACACACTAGCCTGCAGGAAAACAATTTTATTAGTGCTAGCTGCTGACAATGAAAATCATCTAGGATTGTTCTGAAGCAAGTCTCTGGAGACAAGCAACTTTGAATGATAAAATCATATCTGAAATTACCAGGTCATCACATCTACCTTTGGGGATTAGATTATCTCCGCTTTTAATATCCCTTTGGGAACAATTTTCTACTTGGTTCATTCCCTTGATTATTGCTGACCTTATTAAAATAAAATCAAAATGATCTGCAATGTACTTCTCTTGCTATCAGTATTGTTAGTCAAATACCACAATAACTGGTTTGGTTAGCCATTAAAATCATCAGGGAGAAAAATATAAATACCAGAAAGCCCTACAAAATATGTTTGGCTAAATACTCTGGGAAAGTTAACCTGACCTGAGGAAAAAAGACAGAATGATGCCATAGTAATGTACATTTAATTAACTCTAAAGTCATGTTGAAAAAAATAAAACAAAATTAAAATTTGTAGAAACCTGGAAAGCTTTGGAAGAATGTAACAAATATTAATGCAAAAATATATAATGCTGCCATACTTAAAATCAAAGATATATCAATAAATAACATCCAAAAAGACATTACTAGAAAAGACACCAGGAAGAAATTTATCAACTCAAAATTCAATATTAAATCTTTCACTGCAATTAAACTAATGGATAAATTTTACTTCATAATACATGTTTGTTATCAAATAACAACCTCAATGAACTAAATATAAGAGATATAGCAAATATTAGCTATTGTGATTTGGAGCTGAAAACAGTTTAATTTTGCAGAATAAGGTACTTTTACAAATCAAGGATATGCTATTGATTTCCACAGGGGCAAGTCTGGGATAATAAGAGCTGCTATTTCCATGTTATTTGTATACCCTTTTCTAGTTATATTTAAATAACAAATTAGTTTTACAGGAGATGTGTATGTTACTATGCGATCAAAGGATTATTATTAAGTAACACTGACAGCTCCACCTACAATAAAAAAACGTTGCAAGCCTTCCCCCCAAATATTTTGGGACTGTTTTTGTTCCCATTGTATCTTTGACCAGAGCAGGGGCATGACTGCTATCTTAGCAAGAAGAAATATACCAAATCAACCCCAAATGTTTCAAATCTTAAACTTGCTGCCCAGAACCATCCTACCAAAAGTCTATCCCAAGCTCTTCACTTAAACAAGCCATTTCTGAAATTAGTACTGGAATCTGGACTCAGTTTGCTGAAAGGAAATTACAAAGCACCCAAATCTAAGATCAAAAGAGCATATTCAACTCTTGAAAATGTAAGTACAAAGTTTCCACTGAGAAACTGCTGTATGTAAGTTATTTGTGTTTCTATTCAGCTGCAGAGCTGCCTTCATTGCAGAGCAGGCACCAGGACCCTGTGCAGTGCTTAGTCACTGCTCTGCAGGCAGCTTTCCCCTGGTGAGGACTCCAGGGCTTCTGAGCTGAAGGGTAGTGACAAGGCAGCTACCAAATGCAACCAGAAGTACTTGGGTTCGTCCCATGAGTGAAACCAGTTTCTTCCTGGTGCTGACCACCCCGCATTCCTCCTCACGCCAGCACCCCATGACAACAAAGGGCACCGCTGCCACCACCTAAAATATTAAGTGGACTCTGTGCTTTTGGGGGTTTCTTTTCTCACCCAAAAACAAAGTATAATTGGAATGGGTGACTGAGTAAAACCCAGGTTGAAAGTACTCCAAGTGCATTTCACTACAGAATAAATGCAATTTATAGCTTAAACTGGGGTGACCCACGTTTCATTGAGGAATGCTGGCAGACCAGAGATGTGGCTCGCCCAGATCATTGCAATGGCCTCTTCTCAGCAGAGACTGGCTGATCCTTTTATCTTTCAGAGGGCTTTCCTTGGCTTTCTTCAAAATCTTTTGTGTGTCCCTACCGCCCTGCTGGGGGAGCCTGAGTTTTAACACACGATGTCCCTGAACCCCCGGGTCAGGACCAGGAGCATGCGGGGGCCGAGAGGGTGGGATGTGAGGTGGGGGCAAGCAGGGAGGGGAGCAAAGCGCAGAGCTCTCACCTTGAAAAAGCCCTTGCAGCCCTCACATGTCCGCACCCCGTAGTGCTGGCAGGCGGCATTATCTCCACAGACAGCGCAGGTGCCTTCCCCAGACGAAGAGCTCCTGCTGGGCGGAGACGGCAGGCCACTGCTGCCGCTGCCGCTGCTCTCGCCCATCAGGCTGGAGGTGGCTGTGTTGAGGCCGAGCGGTGAGAAGGCTAAGGTGGCTGGTCTTTTGGCCAGGTGAAGCCCGTAGGAATGGCCCTCCATGGGAGCCTGGCTGGCGGCGGGCCTGTCGGAGCCCAGGGGCAGGCTCAGGGAGGCAGGGTCGTAGCACATGTGGGCGGCCGCGGACGGCGTGTGCGGAGGCGAGTGCTTGAAGTGGAAGAGAGGGAAGCGCGGAGGCACGGTCTTCATGGGGGTGGCGTCCATCAGGTGGCCGGGAGGCAGGCAGGTCTGCGTGGGCTGCAGCGGGGGCTCATCCCACAGGCCCTGGTGAGCAGGGAAGCCGGGTGTGGTGGGCGTGGAGGGTGGAGATTGCTTGAAGTACATGGAAGTGCTGGGCATCCCCTCATCTGTGGATGGGGGCAGTGAGGGCTGGTATGGGGACAGCCGGGTGTCTTCCATCTTTATGAGGGGCCTCTGGCCAGAGGAGGCAGTTTGCATTTGGTAGAGGCAGGAAGGCTTGAGCTCATAGCTGCCGGAGTAACCCTCCATAAAGGTGCTGAAGCTGGGAAGGGAGGTGGTGGCAGTGGCAGTGATTTCAGTACTGCTCAGGTCCATGGTCAGCTTGGCATAGTCAGGGTTCATGATGTCTGAGCTGTACTCCGAGCCATACGCGTAGGTCTGAGATGCATAATTCGAACCGGGCGGTGAAGGACTATACTGCGCTTGCACACAGGGCATATCTGCAGGGGCAAAGGGGCACGTTAACAACAAGCCCAGAGCACCAGGCCGCGGCCCAGGCCCTCACAAACTTCTTTCCTAGGAGCTTTTCCACCTTTCAGAGCTCAGATAAGCACCTAACTCCCATTTGGACATTTAAATTAGCCTCAAGCCTTTTCTTTTCAACGAGAAATATGCATCAAGGATTGGCTAAGCGTTTGGTGTTATGGAGCCGGCTCTCATCTAGTCAAAGGAGAAACTCACATTTATACCAGTGTCAGTGAGAGAAGAATCCATCTCAAGCTGCCCTACATCTGCTGCTTAATATATATAGGTGCCAATGAGAATTAGATGAGCAGAATGGGAACAGTTTATGACTCTAAATCTATCTCTGTATGCATGCAATCATGCCGTAAAATTTTCATGAAGGGTAAACGAGATTATCAAAGGCATAATATTAAAAATTATATTTATTTTAAAAGAAGCAGCATCTGCAGTACATGTCAGAGGCATTACTCAAGTCACAAGGTTTGCTACTCAGGACTTGCAAACATCAATTTTGCTTTCCCAACTCTGGACCTTTGAAGAATATTTCTGGTCAGCTAATAATTTAAGGTTGCTATCTCATTGTTAGTTTTAAGGCTTATCTCTGGTAGGATTTTCTCCTTAAAAAAGTGGAGGGTACAACACCCCCTTCAATTTCCAAAAACATAGGATAAAAGTTATGTTTTTATGGGAAAGCAAGGTTGAGGCCAGTAATACAGTTGGTTTTATTCATTAGTCATAAAACTTAATGTGGTTCACTGATAGCTGGGATGGTTGAAGCAACACAGTGCCTGGCTAAAAAGATCTGACTGTTACTTTCTTTTACATTTCCTAATAGTCTGCCATGTAATTTGCTGGTCACAGGAAATAATGGACCCAATTCTGCAATTCATTGAGGTTTGCCTGACTAAACACTGTGAGATTCTAGCCCAATATTTGCAACTCAAACTAAAAGCGCGTGGTGTATTTCGGTTCCACAGCAGAGGAATAAAATGCTTTAATTAATAGAAATTTTCTCATAAAGAGAAAAGTAAATATGGATAAAATGTATATCAAAATTAAGTGCAGTTCATCTCTTCTTAATCATGGTGATTTATATTCCAGAAGCACTTGAGAAATAATTCATGCTAAAAAACCCCACAAAACTGCCTTGAAAATAATGAGGTTTTCATCATTATTTTAAGAACTCTTTTCACTTACAATTTTAAAATATTCACTCCTGGCATGCAGGAATCCAACTAATTTGTGTTAAATCAACTTTTAATTTTTTCCTGCCTGCTTTGCAGATAAACATATTTAAACTAAGCACCAAATTTGAATTACCATGCTGTCACAAACCATTCAGATCTTTCTTCTTTTCAAGAAAACATTAAAATCTGAGAAAAAACCACCAGTGCTGTTTCCTGAAATTAAGACCTTCCTGCTCTTAAATCCAAAAGCTTGGAGAAAAAGGCAGCACAACCCTCCCCCAAGCCTTGCCTCCCAGTGTTATTTATGTATTTATTCTACTGTTCTGTTTTTTTCCTATCAATTTCTGTCCATGCCATTCCACGCACACACATTTCCTGGCAAGTCATATCACTATCATTTGTTAGTTTAAGGACTGGCTGTTAAAACATAGTGATCAGTGCTTAATCAAATAAAAAGGGAAAGAAATTCTTTCCACACACCTCCACTGAGAACTGACGGAGGAACACAACAGAGTGAGCGGACAGATAATGTCACAAGTGGACGTGTTGATACACAGCTCTGTGAAGGAAAAAGGCTTTTTTGCTAGCTCAGAAAACGAGCAGGAGTTCAAGGGAACAGATCATTATGCCTTTTTTTCTGCATTTTTTCTGAGCATAAGAGAGTTATGTCACTGAATTCTGTTCAAAGTGGAGTAGAAAAACAGAAGTCTAAAATAACTCTGACCGGAGGACTGAAAAAATATCCCTAACCTAAAGGTCTGGTCTCTCCTGGCTCTGTGGGACTCCTCCTACCATGTCTTTTGCCAGCGCACTTGTCTAAGTCTAACCCCTACTTTTCCACTTAGGGCAGCAGTATTAATTCTCCTGCAAAGTAAATAACCTGGGATTTTTTTCTTCTTTATCCAACAATATTGAAGTAAGAAAAAGCCCCACAGGAGGCACATTGAAGAGCAACCTGTCATCAAAACCCAAATGAATGAGTATAACCATCAGGGCAGGGACATTGGGAGCTATTACCATGTTATTCTGCTTTCTTTGCGAGAACTTGAGGTAAAGGATGCCCAGTTTAACGGCAGACAAGCTGGGCTCCTCACAGGGACACTAGCACCCCCAACCAGCTTCCCCTTAAATCTGTCACATCTTCGGCGAGGGGCTCGCAACCCCGCGTGTGCTCAGGCACGGCATCGCGAAAAGCGCTGCGAAAAGGCAGGCGCTGCCCTGATCCTTTTGGGATTTAAACGCCCCGGGACGTCGGGGGCCGATGATGCCAAAGGGATTTCGGAAGGCTAGGGGCCGCGGCAAGAGCTCCCGCATCCCCCCCTCCTCCTCCTGCCCTTCTCCCGGAGCGGCAGCTTACCTGGTGGGTATCTTGCGCGCTGAATGGTGGGGCTGGAGGTGCGGACGGAGGCGGCGGCGGGCGGCGGCGGCGGCGGGGTGGGTGCCGGCTGGGACCTCTCTGCGGAGGCGGGCCC
>WEIT01031406.1:2869-15401 GCA_013389985.1 Dryoscopus gambensis
TGATGTTTTCTCCCAGAATTAAAGGTGTCTGCTTCTCTAACCAGAAACACTCAATTCTTATTCTCCTGGACAGAAGTGAGCTGCTGCTCATGAGTAAGGCTGTTCTGCGGCTTTAGTACAGCAGGAAGGTATCAAAGAAATTAATCCAGAACGGAACATAAATTCAAGAGAGAAGAAAACTATACTCTGTTGTGACTTATGGGAAGAGAATAAGGTTATAGTGACATTTCAGCCAAGAATAACTTATCCTTCAGAGACGTACTCTTAATGTTTCAATGGACTGTTAAATCAGGTCAATCTTGATTATGGATCTGGGATGGCGGCAAGTAATTAAAGCAGTCATTATACTCAGTTTGTGTATGTTAATTAGCTATGCAAGGAAGGAAAACAGACACTATTACTGTTTTGCTGTCCTTTACACTGCAGCCTGTGCTAATACACCAGCATTTTGCCTCCACTGGCAAAGCCAGTCATAAAAATCTGTCCTGGAACATTTTCAAGACTGCAGATCTTGAAGCATGAGGCTGCCTGACGTAGTGCTGGCAGAAAATAGTAAAAGGAGAAACTCTCCACGCAGTTATCCAGATTTTTCTTGGAACTCAGCAGCAGCAACCTGAAATGTAAGACTATTTCCATCACGAAACCGAACAGCAGGTCACCTGTTCTCACAGCAGACATTATTAGGAAAAAGATCTCTTTACAGGCACTTCTGAAGAATGGAGAAAGTAACTCTTTTAAATCTTTCTGCAGCAGCACCTGAATGCACTAACTTGAAGGCTTGAGACACACAAGCAAATAGAAGAAAAACCCACAGTACTGTAGAGCCCATCCTCAGTGGTAGCAACACAGGAAAATTTTGACTGCATCCAGGTCTCTGATTTGCTATTGTAAAAACCCTTAAAACATTTAGCCATTCACAGAAAAACAATGCTCATTTCTGAATACTGAATTAACAACGTTCCTAAGGAATCTCACGAAATTACAGTAGAGAACAGAAACTTTTCTAAAAACATTTACATTTATAAGGGTTATTTTGCTGCAAGTATGAGGTGCTTTGGCAAGAAGTATCCCACAAAATGTGAAGGAACCATGCAGAGATCTCAAAGTGACATGACTTATTCCTTGAAAGGATTGTGACTAGTGACAAGTAATGTTTACTAATATGGCATTTTAGTGCACACACCAGTGTGCAGTTTACAAGTGCATACCTTCTCTGGAGCTCCAGTGATGCAACTGAAGAAGCTCAGTTTGAGGGGAAAAAGGAATTTATACCAAACCTACCTTTTTTCAACAAAAGGCCTCTGAACTAATGTAGTTTTAATTAACTTTAAAAATTACATGTTCCAACTTCTAGCTTACTGAAGGTTGACCCAGTAAAAGAAAATTTCATATACTTTAATAAGACTCCTTCACATAAGAACAAGATACACAACCTCTGGAAAAGTGCAGAGGCTCTGTGGGCAGAAATGCCCTCAGAATATCATGACAGTAGTAAGATAGGCTATCTTCTGCCATTTCAGGTACTAAAACGACTGGTTTTATTTCAGCATCTGTGTAGAAAGTTGCACAGAGTGACATGAAACCCCAAGAAGCGCCTACCTGATTCCTTCTGTTGTGCAATGGTACATTCAGAGCATTGTATCGAGTAGATCCTACGGGACAAAAGTTGAGTTATAGGCTCTTGTTAAATTGTGGGGTGTTTAAATAGACACTTATTGGTAAACAGTGATTAAAAAAAAAACAAACATTGCAGGGATATTACAGGTTATGTAAGCAATATCAACTAAAGAGATAGAAACAATTGATTCCAATAAGGTAGGCCTAAATATCTTCACTTAAGAACAGTTTCTGTAATTAAGTGGAGAGAAAGCAGTTCAATACTTGTCTCAGACTGTAAGTCAAATTTAATCATTTGAAGACCCTGAATTTGATAAATAAGAGCAGACTCCTCTTGCCCAAAGAATAGTATTCATCACAAACAAGAGTGAAAAAAATCTTTTTAAAGAAATCACACTTAAAGAATTCAAGATTATCTTCAAATTTCAGTTACATTCCAAGGAGGGCTAAGTAAGACTAATATACTTTTTATGGTTTGAACATTTTTTAAAGCTCCTGTATATACTTGCCATGTTGATAATTTAGACTAAGATGTACTCTCCCTGTATTTCAGCATTCTGCTCCAGTCATGAACTAGGATGATTATTCAGTTACAAGCAGCCACAATTTTTAGAGGGGCAGAGAGCTATTTGTACCTAGAGAACAGTTCACAAAGTCTTAAGAGATTTAAAAGGGATCACATCCATTCTCAATTCAGTTTAACAACAACCAGTTTAGTTTAAAATTTGCTCACAAAGGGAATTTACAGTTTCTTATTCCTTTTGTGCCATTCACACTTGGCTATTAACACATGGGAAGAGGTAGTTACATTTAGTGGGGGAAAAAAACCTGTCCAAAATTACTGAATCCTACTTCTAACTAAATGCTTCAGAAAACTTTTTCTACTCTGGAAATCATGCTTAGCAGTCAGGAAGTCATTTGATTGATACTGAAATTAGCTGCTAGTTACACTTGAAGCCAGCTACAGAGTCTGTAGGAAGACAGCTGGAATCCACAGCATACAAACATCTCCTGACTTTCATTGATCTATCACTGAAGAGATGTTTTCTATTTGCAGTGTTTTCTACTACACAAGCAGAAGCATTATGCAATGGCAGCTGAGTGAGCAGATAAATTATTTTAGTGAAGTTCTTGCTATAATGATAACCACCTATACAAAAATATGAGCTGAAGAACCAGGGAAGTAAAAATAGGCAGCAGATGCCAAGCAAAGTGAGAGGAGAGAAGTGAAAAAGATACCAATTCAAGGCACCAACACCTAAGCATGATGTGCTGCAGGGGAGGCAACATTTCCTAAAGAGTTGATGATCTGGTGTTCCTAAGCCAAGACTCACTGGATTGCCAAACCAGCGGAGAACTTGGAACACTGACCCCTGCAGCACCTGCCAAATCAGCTTTTCGGGAACCTAAGGCTATTTAAAACATTGTCATTAGGTTTTAAATGGAATGAAAAATGTAAAAGCTACCAATGAAATAAACAAGAAATTCAAAAGCCTGTTTTCACTTCTCTGCTCCTTCTTCACTACTTTCAGCTTTTTCACTATTCCAGGTCCTCCTAGCCTTGAAGGGTCCAGAAGAGCCCAGGCAGTGCCTGCCCACCCTTGTGCTCAGCTACTGAGGAAAGCACAAGTGCACAGCACTGACCCAGCACATTCTAACCCGTGCTTGCACCAGAGCCATGCAAAGGCTGAGCACGCCTAGCTCCAGGGGATCCTCTGCACTGCAGCTGATCTAGTAGCAGGTGGAAAGGAAGCAGAAAAACATTGCTTCAGGTAAAAGCCCCCAGGTTCAAAGAGCTTTTTTCCCTTCAGGTAAGAACTACCCTGTGTGTTTTCTCATCAATGAGAAACCCTGACAAATTTCCCATTAGTAAAAAGTGCAGACCATTATTGATGCAATATCTCTGCAGCCACCAGTTTAGCCCCACCTTAACTTACTGCAACTCTTGGATATACCCTGTCAAAAATAATACTCTTTGAGATGAGTAACCAATCTTTATGGAGCAACCATTAAATTGACAGTGTTCCTCCATCATTTACAATATTCTGTCAACACTAAGCAAGACAAGTGGCAAATCACTCAAAAGCCTTCAAAAGCTTCAATTTTCATTATCTATATAAAAACTTGATATTTTAGAATTACTGAAGAAGTATGACAAGTATTAAGAATACTTACTACAGTTACCTCCAAGTGTCTGTTCAGATGTCCAACATTTCTTACAACTAATACATTTTAATTCACAAGGAGTACTCCCTCCAGATGGATACCCAAAAAATCAAACAAGATACCCAGACCAAGGCAATACGTACTTGTGTCATTAAAAGGTACTTTTTCATTAATTATGCATAGAGATTCTTCCAGTCTACTGCCCAAAGCTGCTTGAAGATTCTTTAGCTGTTGCTGGCTAAATAACAAAGAGACAAACGAAAAACCACACACACACACACACATTGTAAACCTTTAAAATTTCATCTGTATCACCAACACCATATCTCATATATGCATCCCTTGAGTGTATAGGTATCTGTCTCCTTCTGGATGTTAGATAGAAATAATACAGTAGGAATCATTTGTCCTCCTTTATGTCATATTTAACACAACATTGAATCCTAATCCCTAAGAAAAGCAGTAAAAGTTACCATAAACTTGTAAACCCTAAATTTCATTCTTGAGAAGCTCCATTTATTTCAGAGTTAAAATTCACCTTATTTTCCTACTGCACAACTATTACATAAACTATATGAAGGCATTCTTTTCTACTAGAATTTGGATGGGAATGTAAAAAGGCCTTCAAATTAGTTACTACGCATCCAGTGCAGTATTCCAAGAAGCAGGTAATGAGTTGTCAATAATGCAATTAACTATGTCACATCACTATCTGAAGTACCTCAAAGGCTTTTCAAAACCCCATATTTAAACACTGCTATGATACTGCCTATCCTGACAAGACTTGACAATTATGTTTCTGATGCATTCTCAAGTGATATTTCTCTAAATTTTCTTTGCTTGCATTTCATTGTGTATATACAAGTGAACCGAAGTAATTAAGATTACTAATATGATTAGAATAGATTCCTGAGATGAACAGTAATATATTCCAGCATTATATATCTATGTCGACAAAGAACACTCCATTATTGATTCAGACCAAATTCCACACCTTACCCAACTTAGGCCCTCAAATTCTTCACTGATTTGCTTCCCGTTTGACATCTAGAACTCCTGCACATATAGTGGAGGGTGGGGGAGGAGGCGTCAAAGTGACAGGTTTTTTTCATCTATTACAACATTTGATACACAGAAACTTATCTGGTCTAACAAGGCAAAATAATCCAAAATAGACAAGGGAGATATTAAGAAACTGGCCAATAAGTAGCTCATGCTCATTAACAAATATTTTTCTTGGAGAGCAGCTCCAACACTGCATAGAAACTGTACAGCAGGTAACTGCAGTAGCACTGAGTACGACAGAAAATGAACTCCAAGACAAACTGCAAATGTACCGATATTTCCTTTTCATACTGTACAGGAATGACAAACAAGCAGTTTGAAATGTTTTGCCTTACATTCTGCCCTTTAATTTTCAAAGCATGCAGGCTGTCAAGTCTCATACCCCCTGGCTTTTCTGAGTAAAGTGTGGGTGTCAGAGGCAAATGGATCCCTGCTCCTGACAAAGCAGCAAAAACAGAAGGGCAGTATTCTCAGAGACACATCCTGCCATGTGCTCAACAGACAGTGATTTCAGTGTTTAAAATGAAGTGTCAGGCTTTATTACTTTTAAAAAATTAATATAGTATAACTTAAAATAGGAGGGACAACTTTTTACAATGACATCAATTACCCAGTCATCATAGAACATGATACACAAGGCCCGAACTGAATAGTAGCAGATTAAGACTACAGTTTTTCAAACACCACCAAAAAAGCAAACAGCAGCAAAACACAGTTCTCATCCTCTTTTGAGAGTCATTTTTGGTGAAACCCTGACCTGTATTAGAGGAGTTATTAGATTCAAGTGTCTTCACATCTATCAACATAATTAAAATACACACTTCAGAGTTACCATGTGAAAGAAGGAACTCTGCATCTGATCATTCACTACACATCTTATTCATTATGTTAAAGATCTATACTGCATATATATCTTCTAAAAAAATGCAGCTTAATGAACTTCAGAGAAATGCACCCTAATTTGATTTAGCCCACAGTCCTCAATTTCCCACTTTCTACAACTTGTCTTCAAGACAATGAAAATATTCCAAAACTAACAATATAATTCTCTGCTAAAAACTTTCAAATATTGTAGCTGAGAACATTATACCTGAAGTAAAAACAATTGTTCAAGAAGCTTTTGCAGTGGAGGGGGATTTTTAAAATTCTTTTTGGTCAGTTCTCTCAGTATATGTTACTCAAACTTTGCTCTTAGAAGCAGTTTTTACAAACTCACGTTATCTTTGTTTCATACAGGTTTTTCACTTCTTATAGTTTTCCATTACAAATAAATTCTTCAAGCTTTCATCAACATCACTGCTATTTAAAAAGCTTGGAGACAAAACTGCTCTTACTGAAAGCAGAAATTGTACAATTGTCTAGTTCCATACGCAGCAAAGGAAAAGGGGGCTTGACCTGTGCTGGTCAGACTTGTCTTCATGATAACATAATTTGAGTTTTATCAGTCTTTTTTTTTTTTTTTTAAGACCCCTTTTTAAAAAGGTATTATTCTTAAAAAAAAAATCCAGTTAATGTTTTGCAGCAGTTATTTCTTTACATAAAGGAAAGTTTCATTATATGAAATAAAGACACTTACCACTCTTCAGTTCGAAGCCTACAGTCCTTAGCTTCTCTTTCTAGTGTCTGAGACTTGACCTTTATGTAAGAAGATAATCTCACAATGTAAGTGCTGACACAGCAAGACATTGCATTTCAAAACTTTTCAATCTTGAAAGCAAGAGGAAAAACTCCTTACTTCTAATTTGGCTTTATCATTCTGCAGCTTTTCTATGGTCTCTGTGTATTTCTTCGTTAAGCTGTCCACCACAGCTTGGTGCTGGGCAGCATCAGTTTCCAAAACCTCCAGTCTACTCCTCAGCTCTGCTTCTAAACGTTTGTGCTGCTCATCTGCTTCAAAGAACTAGAGAAAGAAAAGCAAAGCTCTTTAAAAAAAAGCTTCATTTTCCTACTGAATCCAGTCCTATAAGTTAGTCCAATTTCATCGGCCAGATCAGGTTAACAGCAATTACTACTCAGACAAATAGAAATTTCATTTTAGTTACAGAGAAAAGATTCAGGAACAAAGTACTTTAATAAAAACAAAGTTTTGTAGTACTAAGCATTCTTTAAATATATTGCTGACCAATAGTAGACACACGAAAACCTGAACTTGAGCCACAAGGTTTTTCTCAAGTTTTCTAAAGTGAAATGCATTCCACTTTGGCAAAGTAATTCCTGACTTAATTACGGCAACTTGCAGAAAATATTTTAAACTTTAAAGCAATTCTGAAACAGTTAATGAACTAATAAGAAAATTCCACTCACTACCAGGCTATTTTCAGGAGGGCAGCTGTCACCAAAAGGTAAAAATCTAAATGAGAAAACACATATTATGTGATTCCACAGACTGTCTTAAGAACCCTAAGTCAAAATACTTTATTTGCCTTGTGAACATCTTTATAAACAAACTATCTGATCTAATCTACTGCTTTGCATACAACTATGCTTCTAAACCCATCAGGTTTTTGGACAGCACTTTACTTTCCATATCTTTGTGTCACCCGTTTTCTGAACCAAAAACAAGGGCTGAACAAAATTTCACTCACAAGTATATGTAGTCGCTCATTTTCTTCTATTTTCTTCTGAAGATCTTCATTGAAGACACTTTTCTGTTCTTGACTCAACTGAGATGAGGATTCTACACTTTTCTAAAAGAAACAAAATGCACTCATTATGTCCCAAGTCCCAGGTCTGAGAGAGCAGTTCCCATGGCTAATTCCCAAAAGGGGCACGTGAGCAGATGTCCTGCTGACACTGACTGATACATCAAAAGGTGAGAATATTGCACACAGCACCAGCCTCAAGGCAGCAGACTTTCCTTCACACCCTTGTTACCCTACAACACTGACTCGGGCAAGCCTCCACTCGGGTGTCCCATTCACACACACAGGGAATCCCCTGGATGGAGAGCAGCCCATCCGAATTCACTGGAATCCTGCGTGATAGCAAAACCCTCCACACACACGGGCTCAGTTGGTTTAGTAGGTGTGTGTAAGGCACATCTGTCCCCAGCAAGCATCCAGGTGTAAGCCAGGCTGCTCTCAGCAGGCTAAAGCACAAGGTGCCATGGAAAGCACAGGGTCTTTCTACAGGTATCCCTCTGCCGTTTCCTCATTTTTCACCCATTTAATCCAAAAGACTCAGACCACCAGTGAATCCCATACACCACACTGCTGAAGAAAGGTATTATCATCACCAAACACAGGGGAGACTCCGAGCATTTAAACTCAACACCAAACTTCAAGCCCTTGGGACAGGTAGGGCAGCTAAGTCACCTCTCTACTTGATGCCAGCCTGGGAACTCCACCTGAGATACAGGCACACGTTCTGCTCCTTCTAGAAGGATTGCACTCTGACACAGATCAGGGAACTAAAGCTGCACGTTTTGACACATGAACAGGAAAGAAACTCCGCGGCAGTGGTTTGCAAAGTTACTAAAGGCAGGCTGACCTCCCTCAAAATTTGGGAACACAGCTAGCAAAACGGTAACTTAGACAATATGAAATAAAAGAACAGAAGGGTGAAACTGCATTTGGAAGAACAATCTGTTGTGGTGCATGAATAATGTCATCAAAAGTATTATGCTTGTTAAGGAATTGGACAGCAGAAAAATGGACAAGATTTTAGGGGGAAAGTAAAGATGATGATCATATTACTAATGAATTAATGATTTCTTTAATGTCTTGATAATTACAGCACACTGAGAGCTAAGCAAGAAGAAAACACAGCAGTAATTACAAGAGATTTCCTCATGAGGAAAGTAGCAAGAGATGCTAGAGAATCACTTAAGTCCAAGCACACCACCCCTGGAACTGTGATGTTAGCTACACAAGGCACAGCTGGTCTTAAAATATAGTATCACTAAGTTTAATGAGAAAGCATTTTGGCAGAGAAAGATCATAGTACTGAAATTATTCTGTAATTTTGAAATAACATGAAGAATACAAGCTAAAAATTTAGATTTTAAAGCATTTGACAAGATTCACATAGAAAAGCTATGATCACAGGCTGAAGAGTTAACTACCAACATCAAAATTCCAAAGCAAAGAGATGGGGATGGGAAATGAGGAGTGATCAGCTTCCTGCATAGCAGCTGACTAATCACAGAGCTCCAAGGTATTTCCCAGTTGTTTGAACACTTAATAAATATCCCAAAAGGAAGGCAGCAATTCAACATCAGTCAGCTGAAGAGTAGAGAATTGCACAGCATGCGTTATACATATCGATACCTGTTTTATGGGTATTTTCACTAACATCAGGTAATAACACAAGTTCTGACAAGAACATTCAGCTCAACCCTTGGCACAAAATACCTACTGCTAAAAATCAAGGTAAGGCTTTGACAGGTGAGGAGCAGACATCTGCTAGGCAAGTTTTTTTGCCTTCAGCACGTACCTTGTTCTTTTTTCCCCGAGCTTCACTTAATGCAAGTTCATCCTGAAGTAGCTCCACTCGCTTGGCAAGCTGCTGATTTCGAAAGGTCAAGCTGTCCATTTCTTGTTGCAGTTTTCTCAGTGATTGATCCTTCATCTTCAGTTGCTCCTGAATGACAAAAAAAAATTAATTTTTAAAATTTTCACACTTCTTTTTACACATGCTTTTGATAAGTAGTATCACATTAAAAACAAGAACAAATTAGTAAATTGCTTCACTTTTTAAACACTGAAAGGCAAAAAAGTGTAATTTTTAAACTAAAAAACAGATTTCACTTCCTTGAGCAGCCCACAGATCACACTCAAGTAGTTATTTCATTCTCAAAGATAATCCTCAAGAAGTAACCTTCCCCTTTTACAGAGACAGTACTTACAGAGAACAACAGGCTAGCTGCAAAACAGAAACTCCTTTACTAAAATCAAGTTCCTTCTTCATTCTTTCACTGACATTACATTTTAGTAAAAAGTACTTATTTTGTCACAGCTTAGTACACCTCACATGAGCAGTTTTTAGAGATTACCTTCAGTGAAGCAGAGTTTGCTTGCTCATCTACAACTCCTTTTTTCAGGACTTGGTTCTGAGCGCGAAGCTGAAAAATAAGAGATGCCAGTAACTACACAAGACAAGGGAATAAATAAAAGCCATTCATGAGAGAGTGCAGAAAGCATCACATTCTCTCACAAGAGTACCAGGTGTGAATGCTTTTTCAAGTATTCTCTTCAGGCAGATAGCAGTGGTATCAGGTTGAAAAAAAGTATCCATTTCATATCCTGACTCGCCAAGAAACAAGAAGTTTACCACCTGAACATTTTGGTCAAATAGAACCAAATTCTTACTCAATAAATGCCTTCGAAGACCAGTTACTTAAATACAGTTAAGATTTGAAGACCTAGGACCAAATATGGAAAAGTTGCAACCTCTTCCTTGACTAATGAAGCTCTTGATCATACTCAGTGTCTCTCTCCTCTTCTCCCCAAAACTGTTTATGAACGATTCTGGAACATAAGCAGGACTCACAAAGCCAAAATCTCTATTAGTTCAAGAGGAGTTTAATGCAAAATTACTTATTACCAGTGGCAGCAAATGATCCAGAGAAAACAGACTGACAGAAAAAGGCATAAAAAGCATAGAAGGAAAAGCCCTCTAAGCCTTACTTACACAGTACACAAAATCTGAGCTAAAATCACTGCAGTGAAAAGTGATACTCAAGAAATCTATTTCCCAGTCACTTCACAGAGTACCTCTACCCTGCAGCAATGAGGAAAGCGACAGTTCCATCTTCCCATTCCTCGAATATTGCTTGAATTCTGGTTTCTTCAAAGGCAGTTTGTATTCATTTGACATGTGTAGGTCCAGCTGTTGCAGATATAAATCAAAAGGGTTTGTACCATGTTTGGGAATACCTCTGGCAGGTGCATAAAAGGCAAGATTCGGTGTAAAGCAGCAATGGCTCGTTGTTTCAGTGTGACGACTGAGTGTATTTGAAAGGTCAGAAGTCACCACTAAGCACAGCTGTTTTCCCTGCAGTATTCCCACCGCGCTGCTCAGGCATCACAAAGGCAAGGCAAGAAACTTTCAAGTGCACCACGGAAAAACTTCCAAGCACAGGGTCTCCCTAGCAAGAAAAAGCAGTGCAGTAGTTTTCCACACCTGTCTTTGTGCCACAGCTACAACTGCGGGGACACGTCAGGTGCAGAGAATGAAGCAGTCCAGTCCTGCTGCCCCCAGAGACCCCAGCCCCACACAGGCTGCCACAAGCTGCAAGAGCCTTTTGACTATTCCTTCACGAGAGAGCCAGAAGCTGCAGCTTGTGTGATTTCAGAGTCGCTTCTTCCCCTCATCCTTCTTCCAGACCGCTCTGTGAACCGAGAGGAAAAGCAATCCCCCAGCACTGCTTGAGTCTGTCAAACTCTTGTCCACCTCTCTCCGTGGCTTTCACAGCACCATTAGGTGAACAGGCTACTCCAGGGCTACTCTCCACTTGCACCTGCACGCAGCAAGCAGCCAGCTGAACATCTGCACAGAGAGGAGAGGGCTCTGCAAAGGGGAGTTCCACAATGAGCTGCGCTGCACAAGAAATGGGATGAGATGAAAGAAGTAGCTCCCACAAACGGTAAGGGAAATGCTACAGGCTGAGAAGCGCATGATGAAGCTCAGAGAAAGTTTTGGGACATCATGATGCTAAAGGAAAGAGGATCCAGCCAGTGGAACTACTGGAAGCTATGGTCAGAAGCCCACATTTCAAATGCTCACTTGGGAATCAAGCACCAAAATCCATCCATTCTCTTCTCCTCAGCCACTACTGATCTCCAAGGAATAACAGAGCCTCTGTATAAAACAAGACATATGAACTCTGTGACCTACAAAGCTGCAAAGTAAATAAAATTTTCTTAAAATTATTTTGTGGAAGCATTAAAAGGATATCTATCTGTGAACAATTTAGATTCTACACGCGGTGTTTTTATAGCAGCTCCAAGAAGAACAGTATTTAAAGACACGTGGTTCTGTAAGCTGGGGAAAGTGTCAAATACAGACAAGTGCCTTGTGCCAGTCACCAGAGCTGGACTACACAAAACCAGAGTGCTGCCTGTCTTCCCCAAGGCTGCTGAAGGGCTGTGCCATTCAAGACCAGCAATCTCCTCTTCCTTTTACTGAAGAATGAAGAGCTCTGTATCAAGCAAGGCTCCACTAGTTTAGAAGTCATCTCAGGCACCTTGGAGAGGCTTTCTCCACTATGGGCTACACATCTTTGCAAACCCTGTGTCGAGCAGAGCTAGAAACAGGATGCAAAGTCAGCTAGGGCAGAAGAAGGGGGACAGACGGGAGGCAAGTGTGGAAGCAAGTGTCCTGCTCACTTCCAAGACGCTGCGAGCGCCACTGACACCGCCGAGCTCCCACGCCCACCGGCCGGAGGGAGCTCACACGGGTGAGATGCACGACCGAGACCTCGGCAAATGTCCACACCCAGGCGGATAAAACCGAGTCTCGCGCCCCACTGGGAAGTGCAGAACAAGGGAAAACGCTGCCAGTTTCACTTCCCTGGCACAGCTGAGCCCACTGTTTGTGTTCCAGGATGTCTTGCAGACGAAGCCATTCTGCCCCTCGCCGCGCTCCCTCGGCACCTGCAAACCCGCACCTCCCGTGCCGCCCCCGAGTCCGCCTCCGCCCCATCCTCCGGAGGAGGCACCCCTGGCCCCCGGGCACTGGGCGC
>WEIT01031406.1:15878-54083 GCA_013389985.1 Dryoscopus gambensis
AGTGCTGTCGCCAGGGGGAGCCGCGGGACGCGCGACGCGCACAGAAACTGAGGCAGCGGCGGTTATTTGCGGGCCCGTAGCGGACTCAGTGAAACAAAAGGCGGTTCGGTCACTTCCCACAGCTCGCAGTGGGTGTCAGTGCCAGCGCTTGGATCTCCCTACAGCCTCCAGCCTTCATATACTAACTGAAGGAGATACTGAGTATATTCATTATATTCTAATGAAGCAAAACGCGGGTAGATCCCGGTCCGTGCAATGCCCTGCCGTGCTGCAGAAACTCGAATTGCACAGTCTCGGGCATCACTGAGAGGGGATCTCATCAATGCATACAAATACCTCGAAGGCAGGTGCCAAGGGGATGGTGCCGGACTCTTCTCAGGGGTGCCCAGTGTTAGGACGAGGAGCAGTGGCCCTAAACTAAACCACAAGAAGTTCCACCTCAGCACGAGGAAGAATTTCTTTACACTGAGGGCAGCAGAGCACTGACACAGCTGCCCAGGGAGGTTGTGGAGTCCCCCTCCCTGGTGACATTCAAACCCCACCTGGACACACTCCTGTGTCACCTGCTCCAGGTGACCCTGCCTTGGCAGGGGGTTGGACTGAGTGATCTCCAGGGGTCCCTTCCAACACTGACAACTCTGTGATTCGGTGATTCTGGGTATCTGCACCCAATGTTTCCCTGGGGGTCCCTTCTCTGCTCTCTTCTCTCCTGCCTGCAGGTCTCTGTTTCAGAGCCACCTTTGAGCTTCTCCAGCATTCAGCCATCCTTTGGAGATTGCTGAGGCTCTGCTACTTACCTCCAGTTTCCTTCTTTATCCTCAGATTGGCCAAACATTTAAACGTGTATATACCATCAGCACACTTCAAGCAGAAACTGAGAACATCTTAAAAGGTGTATTTGGTCCTGCCAGGTACTCAGCCAATGCAGAATTTTGTTTCTGAACATGACTGGAAACAGATGTGTAAAGAAAAGAGTAATAAGACAAAAATGTGATGAGATTTCACCAGTATATGCTGAGCATCTGGCGATTTGCAGGTTAAGGGCTTCCTGGTCTAGGACAGAGATGTAGCAGCAAATTATTACTTTTGTTCAGTTTCCATGGTATCATTTTTTCCACTTGATTTCAGCACGGTGTCTTCATAGCTGTTCCTCAGTAGTGGGTAGTGCTGAAGGTGATAAATCATCATTTTGTTACCTCCCTTTGTCTTTGTTCCCCTTAAGTAGGAGTGGATAGAAGGTGCCTGTAATGGAAGCTAATTTTTTCCTTAGTCTTGAGGCTTTGATGGTGTGTGTCTGGGTGTGCTATTCTTTTGCTTATCACAGTAGAAGAGTTGGCAAGCCCTAAATAGGACATGGGGGCCAGATTAGTAAATATGTTTGTATCTCCACGGGAAGTCAGGGTTGGAGGACATGTTGCTGATCCATATTGCCAACAACAGCACGGTGCATTTTTAGGAAGTATAAAAGGGGAAATAGGCAAAACACACACTGTCATCGTTCATCCAAACGATATTGCTGCTGTTCTGCTTGACCAGCTTAAAGAGCAATCCTGAATAAGAAATAAGGAAGCTCTAGTTTTTAACAATTAGAGCAGATACACTTCTCCTTGCACTCCATTTTGCATCGCCTGCAGAAGTTTCTAGTGAAGCAAATGGGGTCTGCAGTTGCTGCACATCAGGGTTAAAAGCAGCGTGCTTTCCATGGTATATCCTTATTTGTCAGTGCAGTAAATTTTGTACAGGAAAATTATTAAAAGCCTTTACATTTGGAGTCCAACCTATATTTTTAGGTTTGCATTTTCTAGGATGTGTCTTTCATTGAAACGTTGCATTGAAATACTTTGAATACACTTTGCAAGCAGGTGCAAAGGTTTGTGCTGCCTTCAGAGATGCTTTTTGTGATAGTTTTCCCCTTCTCTCTGGTGCGGTGAATGCTGGCAGAGAGGTTTCACACCTGAAGGCTGGGAAGCGGAGCTCGGGGAATTACAGTGCCTAGTTGTGGCAGAATGAATTGCTTCCTTGCTGACAACAGCAGTGTTCCTGACTGGGCAGCGAGCACTCGGAGTGGAAGAGCGCAGAATTTATTCCCCTGCGTGCATCCAGAGTGGCAAGATCCGAGTGTACATCATATAGGGCATTTATCATAGGAGGCAATGCCGGTTGCTTGAAACAAGTGTAAGGAGCAAATAAAAGCTGGGCGCTTTTACTGCTTTAAGGCTGAGAGCTGGCTGCAGGATTTTTAGGCTCGTCGGAACAGCTCTACTTCAGTGTATTCAAGCATCAGGCCAGCCTCTGGTGTTTCAGAGTGGTACTGTCTCTTGCCCAGTTTCTCATGGATCCCAGAGTCCCCATAATGTTAGGAACATACAATGCTGTGATTTATCAGTGTCCCATGGTGGTACTTGGCTAACAGCTTCAGCAAATTTCCCCAAAAACACAGGTGACAGAAGTTAGTTGTTTGTTGGTTGGGGGTTTTTTTAACTCTCTCACAGGAAATTCTCAGATTCATCCTTGTGATTTGCCGTGGCAGCTGCAGTGCTACTTCCCCAAACATCAGCGGTGAAAAAATGCCTTTATTGTTCTGTTTCCTCGCAAGTACATCCTTAATTCTCACCTCTCCCTGGAGAGCAAGGTTGTCCCAGCACCGCAGCCTGGAGACATGCCACTGCAGCGTGGTGTCGTGGGGCTTCCACAGCGCTGACTCACTAATTGCAAGGGACTGGTCCTCTTGTCAGAAGTTTGGAGCGTGAGGGCTCATAGGAGTGGAATGCCAAGCAGTGTGGGGCGGTTGCCACAGGACCCCCAAAATACTGCCTCCTGCAAACACACCCACGGGGATGTAAGTACAGGTTATGGCAGCAGAGCTGAATGCAAGCTCAGACATGACGTGTGGAGCAAAGGAATCCCTCCCAGCACTCGTGGCATTTTTGTTTCCATGGGGGGGAACAGATAGCAAGGGGTAGACCGTGTAACAGAGGCTGTCCTTCCCTTGTGCCTGTGCTCAGCAGCTCAACAATGGGTGTTGAATTCTAGATGCTGTCTCAAGACAACTCATTTATTTAAGAATCACAGTGATTGTTTCAAAATGTCCTATTTTCAAGCTCATTTGTCCTCCCTTCCCTGCTCAAATCGTGTCTTCCCCTCTGTCTGTTTAGTCAGAACTTCTACTCACAGGCCCCCTAAATAAGTGCAGATAAAGAAATAAACAAAGAACATATTTCAGATTATCCAGGATGTTTTCTGTGCTTTGGGAAAATAAACTTCATTGTCATCACTTATGTCCTCACAAGTACAACAAAAGGGTTTCTAAGAGACAAAAAAAAATTTCAAAAATGATTGGAAGGGAGCCATCTTCAGTCATCAGACTATCACCAGCAGCACATAAACCACATCCTCGGAAGCTGCGAACACCCAAAACTGGTGTTTTGTTTCTGTTATCGTAGCAACGGCAAGTCTGAACAGCAGGATGTGTGCTCACAATGCGTGCTCGTTATTTCTCATGGTGACTGTAACAAACTGCTGGTTATGAATAACCTTTCACCTCGTCAAAAACTGATTGTTCTGATAAAAAGTAAAAGCCAAGTAGTAGTAAGAAAAAAAAAATTGTATGTACAGGTATGTGCCTCACAGAACAGTTTAATTATTATTCTATTCATTATCATAATTTCAGTGTTTCCATAGCATTTAAAAATAGAAATGAGAACAAGTCCCTCTCTCTCTCTCTCTCATGTCCTTTCCCAGCCCATAGGTTAAATAGCTTGAGTCATCTATAGGGCGTGTGCATGGCCAGGGGAGCGGCACCTTTGTACAGAAAGGAATTGCTGAGGACGAGAAGATGGAAAAACTGAGCAGGCAGCTGCCTGTGGTAAGTCAGAGTTGAACTTTGCAGCTCACGTTCCACCTGGGTACAGCACATACCAGCTCTGGGTGCAACAGCAGGAACTGCTGTCCCTCCCCAGCAAATCCTCACTGATTCTCCATAAAACAGCACAACTAAGTAACAGCTGAAAATTTACAGTTATTCAAGGCCTTTACATTTGACTCCAACCGTTTGGATTTTTAGGTTTGCGTTTTCTAGGATGTGTCTTTCATTGAAGTGTTACATTGAAATATTTTGAACACACGTTGCAAGTACTCCCAGGTTTGTGCTGCCGTCGAAGATGCCAGGGATGGGAATGGGAACTTGGAGCAGTGGAAGGGGGGATGCCTCAGGAGGATTGAAAAGCAACAGGATAGTATCCCAATCAAATCCACTGCTGAAAAAAGTGCTTTGGCAGGGGCAGGTTTGTCTTTGTGGATTGGTGTGAACTGGGAAGGAGAGACAGCACAAGGAGCAATGAGGTGTCAGTTTTAAACCCTAAGAGTGGGAGGAGGAAGAATCCTAGGTGGGATTATGATGCTGAGATGAGGTCCATTAGCATTTTAAAAAATATGAATAATCTATTTTTATATATATATATATTTTACTGCATTTGGGGGGAGGAAGGGGTTGTGCAGTTCTCAGTGGTTTTGTTGTTGTTGTTGTTGTTGTTCTGATACTGACCAATTACAGCAGCATTATCTCAGCTGAGTGAAACAGCACATTAATAAGAGAGCAGTGAACTGGAGTGCACTTACAGGGATGTGTAGTAATTAATCAAAGAGTGACACAGCTGGTCAGAAATATTTTATTTTTGTAAAATACCTGAGTAGCATTCCAGGCCTCCACATTTTAGAAACAAACAAAATGTGGATAACTATTAAAAAAAAAGCCACACGAAACAACCCCCCCAAAACACACACAAAAAAAATCCTCTGTAGAACTTCATCATTATCTGTAAATGTAATGATTTAAAAGAATTAAAGTTTTCCAGTATTAAAACCCCCTTAAATGTCAAAATTATATCATTTTTTCAATTGCTTGTAGATAAGATGACAAGCTTCTTAACCTAGATGAAATTCAGCAAGAAACAAGAGGACACATAATATTACTCAAAATTGAAGCTTAATTGCTACTGCCAGCTTCCCATCCACCAGCATTCATTCACTTGAAACCAGCATTCCTCAGAAGGAAAGCAAGGGTGAACCACTTGCACAAGCCAGCGAAGAAAGGAAGATTCCCAGAACAGCAATGCAGGATTTTCACCTCTAATTGTGCCCCACATTTCTGTGTATATATCAGAGCTAAAATGAAATTTGGTATCGAGCTCTACCTGGGGCGTTTTTGCTTCTCCTCTTTCTGAGACATTATCTGTGATAAATAAAACAGCACCGCTATGAGGAGCAGGGTATTTGTGAAGTTGGGCACCAACAAGTAGGGATTAACCAGCACAGTGGAAATAATGAACCTTGACAGATCTAGGGTTAAATACTTTAAAATTAGATCCTGCTGGAAGCCGAATCTTGTCGCTTAGCAACGGCCACACGGGATGCTGCTGTCACTCAGGATGCTTCTCTGGGGAGTTCACATCACGCTCACAGAAAATGGGCTGTGATTGGGGCAAGGTGACATCATATTTTAAGGTAGCAGCCAACACGATTGCGCTCGAGTTAACACCCAGACATTTAAGGAAACATCTTCTCTTTTGGAATGGCTCAGCTCTGCCCACACCTCACCTGACCCAGGGAAGAGCCTGCGCGGAACAGCGGGACGTGTCGGCCAGCACATCACAGCCAAACTCAACAGGTGGAGTTTTCATCTTTTAAATTGCTCAGAGCCAAAAGAAAAGCAAAATGCCTGCTATTTGTGGAGGCCTGACTGTATTCAGAGCATGGAAACCTCCACCAGCAGTTCAGAAAATACGCACAAAGCCAGTGAGAGAGAATAAAATGTACCCTTACTGAAAATAACCTGAAAATAAAAATTCAGTTCACTGAGCTAATTTTAGCACTTGTAACAACTGGGAACCTACTGGATTTTAGTAAGGAACCAAGATGCCAAGTTAATTAGATTTTTTTTTAAAGGCCTTTGAGGCACAAAATCTGTTTTTCAAAGCGATGCTGTGTTAAGGTTGGTACAGGCACCTACAGAGATTTTTTCTGAACACCTGCCTGGCAGCTCTAAAGCACATAAGCCCATCAGAGCATCTGAGGTTGGTCTGATAGGAACCAACCTGCATTTATTTCTAGGTGTGAGAATACCCAAATTCTTAACTGCTATCAGCACCTCTGGAATGGATACAGAAATTGGATATTCAGTCCAACCTAGTACACTGCCCATTAGGGCCTGGAGAGTCAAGATATCAAGGAAATGGAGATTGTGGAAACCAGCAGAAAAGCAACACTCAGGTAGACATACCTAGATTTAGGAAACTGGATGTCCTCCTCTGAACACTGAAAAAGCACAGACAGGTCCTTCTTTCTTTATTTTGGGCAGGCTGTGCAAAAAAGTTGCTCCTGGTGAGCAGGAAAGTCCCTGGGAGGGATCACAAAGATCGTGACAGATCTCATTAAATCAACTTCCAGGTCATGAACTACCCAATTTCCTGCTGACTGGGGCCTCACTGTTTGGCAGTGATGGAGGAGAACAGAGACAGAGACATATTAGTTGATAATAGGATTAGTCAACTGCATGTGACCAGGTGAAGGCCATGCAGGCAAGGGTGCCGCAAAGGCAGGGAAGTAGTAAGGCCAGCTTTCAAAGAAAAGCGCTCCTCAAGAGTGGTTTTCACTCTTCTCACGCACGTGCCAGCAGGCTGACCTCAGTCTGGAACTGAGGTACAGAAAAGTGGTTAAGAGGAATGAAGATCATGTCTTCCAAACGGAAAACAAATAATTCTGGTTTGTTTAACAAGTCAAGAGTCTAAGGAGGGAAATGATTGCTTTTGTACTGATGCAATGGGAAAATAAACACGCCGCTGTTTAACGAAGAGCTGTTTAAACGAACCCTGGTAGTCACTTTATGTCAGCCCTGAGTAGTTTACAACGTGAGAGCGGGCAGATTTCAGGGGAATCTTCTGGAGGAAAGGGGAGGAAAAAACCCCCCAACCAATCTGAAGACCAAAAATTCAGGCAGAGGTGATATTGCTTTGCCTTCCCAGACACAAGAACAACCCTCATGGGTAAAAACAGGGAAGATTTTTAGGGCTAAATATGCTGGAAAAGTTCACAGTAACAGCATTGCTGGACTACTATGTAATTATCTCTATGCTACAAGTATTCACTCAGAATACTCAAAATGAGAACACTTACAGGTACCTGTAACCTCAAAACCTATGAAAGAGTAACCACAGTCCATGTCGAATTTAGACAACCATTTTCTCCAAATAAATCTACTCTATTAGGTACTTCTTCAACAACTGTCCTTAAAATACAGCTGGTGTAAGTGCATAATTGCTTCAGCTAATGCTTTATTTTGAGAGTTGTGGCTCCATACAGAGGATAATTTCGAGCAAAGTCGTAACAGAGAAAAACACTCTTGGGAAATTTAACAATGAGTTCAAGGTTCTCAGCATAATACAGTGAATAACAATTAGAAAGGTATCATTAACATATGATACATGGCTGTGATTTTGTCCAAACTAATTAGAGCAGTTGTTCTCTTATTAGTCTATTAAGATGAACACTAAATCAAATATGTTAATAGTGCACATATATTCTGTAATGTGTGGTTTAAATTTTGTTAGATATGGCAGTAAAACAAGTCTTTGTTCACACCTACTGTTATCACTTCAAGTACTGAGGAAGTTGTATTCTCATCAGATCCTAGAGAGCAAGCTCAACTTGGTGACACCAGTGGGTTAAACAAATAAAAATACGAGACATGGACCAATGTCTGCTTTTAATAGAGATAAACATCATGTCACATCTTGTTTTCCTCCTCTGGTGCTTCTGCCGCTCAGGTACTGGAAGGGCACACACCATGTGTGTGCATTTGGGAGAAAAGCTGGCCCAGGAGCGGCAAGCTGAGGTATAAAAGGGGATGGGGAATATTATTCCTGCTAGTAAGAGGGGTCATTCCCACCTGTGTGCTTTCCATAAGGCCTTCTGTATAAAGAACCAAAAGGCATCATATATCTAGAGAACGTAAACACTGAAAAAAACCCCAAACAAGACCTATGCTGCTTTATCCAGGGACTCATATTTTAAATTACCTATCCTATAAACAGGCTGTTGATCTTTGAGTCTCATCCAAGCAACTTGGCCACAGCAATACAGACACAGAACAGCAAATTATCACAGGCATTTCATCAGCAAAAGATTCAAGTTATTTCTGTTTAAACAAGTGCTTTGCACAGGAGGACAGAAGTTATGCAGCAGTGTTTCAACAGTACCCAAGATGTCAAAACATTCCTTAGGTTCCAGGTGAAAGGGGGAAACCTTGGCCTTAATAAGATGCTCTTCAAACATTAGGGGCCAGATATGGATGAATGTGACTGTAAGCAAATCCTGCTATGCACTGACAGGTATTTCACAGATGACTTCCACATGCATGCGAACATCTTAACCAACCCACAGGAATCACACATTGGGCTTTTTACACTAGTCCAGTCTTGTGGAAGTAGTTTAAATGGGAAGGTGGAATATACAGCACCATCCAAGACCAGAGCCAGGGTCTGCAAACAAAGAGAGAACACAGCGCTTTCTGTTTGCAATGCTGTTTATTTTAGAAAAGCCCCTTTGATCATCTGAATGAAAAATGTGGGCAGAAAAGTCACAAATGTTATAAAACAAAGTTTATTCTGCAATATTTTGTCATAATGAATTGCATCTCTTTGGTAAAAATAAAATTTATAAACATTTTAATTAACAGAGATTAGCATACAAAAAACTAAACTTTTGTAAATCGTCTTTAAAACGGGTAAAGGACTAAACCAGAGGAAAAAGGGTTAGAATTGGTCACCTACTGGCAAAATTATTCTAAACAAACCTAAGGACATTGCTTATGCTACATTAGAAACAAGCTAATGGGAATGGTTTAAAAACAACTCTGGTTCATTTGATCAGAAAGCATTCTTACAATTCACTTTTAAATAAATAATAGTTACAATGAATTGGCAATTATAAAATGTTTTATATCACTATATGGCAGTAACATAATACTTTTAATTATGCACTTTTTAGTTTGAAGAAATGTACATTTATAAAACAGACTTGATAATGGCACTGGCAGTTAGGTGTGAAGAATGTGCTTTTAAGATAAAATAGCAGGTGCAACATTTAAAATATTCTACCTTTTCTTTTCAATAAATATTTTGACCACACCATTATTAACGTGTATGAGTATACTTTGCTTTAATTAAAGCTTGTACTTTTCAGGCTGATGAAAAGTTGCAAACCACAAAACTTTCATTTTACAGGTGGATTTAAAAACATTTGATGTGACTTCTGCAGGTCAGTAATTTAGGATTGGAATCTAAAAAGCCAGTATAGGTTTGTACAGTAATCACATCAGATTTACCCTGAACAGAGCAACCCACTGTGTACACGGGTCTCATACACTTCTTCACTGCATTTAAAGAACTGCATGTGGTTCATTAATACTTTTCTTGCCAAAATTTATCCAAGTCAACCATTGGCATCAACATTTTACATATGTCACTAAAAAAACCCCAGATCCCAACAATCAAAATAACTTTTAATTATACTCCATTTATACTATATACACCAGGGTCTCTAACTGAGGTGGCAAACAAACCCGAACCCAACAGATATGTAAGAGAAAGGAAGGGCAGCGCTTCTCCCACTGCCAAGAGAGGTGCTCCACAGCTGAGCTGTCGGCCTTTGCTGCCAAACGTGCGGGCAGAGGCCTGGGACAACCACGGTGGGACAGGGCAGGGCCACAGCTCATCTGCCTTCCCCTTTGGAAGCAGAGAGGGAAGACGGCAAAGCAGGAAGAGCAGGAAGAGCATGGCCCCGCCGCACCGTTCTGCGTCCCAGGGAAAGGCTGCGACTGCTCCCCCCTTCCACAATTCCAGTTCTCCCAGGCTGACAGCTGTAAGGATGGGTGGGATGCAGATTTCGCTGCTAACTGCTGATTAGTAACTGGCTTTCACCGGGCATTGCATATGGTGATTAAATGTATTGTTAGCATTCCAATCCTTCGGATATGTTGAAGTCATTGTCACCAACTTCGGGGTTAGCAGCAGCACAGCCACATTCCCAAGTAAGTATTAACCTCCTCAAATCTTATGTGAGGCAAAAAATAATTCAGAACCAAATCAAACCATGGAGCCAACTATGTCCACAGCTTCCAGAATACCTGGACCCTGATCCAGCTTTCACTGGAAGCTACAGAAAGCTGCAACCACTTCAGCAGGACAGCACCCCTCTTCAACAGCGTAAAACTGAAATCATGGCACCGAGCAAAACCTCAGGCTGCTCACAGTATTTCTGTGTATCTGAATCCGCCTTTTCACACTGACACAAGCTCTGCCCTTCCCAGTTTTCCATGAGAGTTCAAAAGCAACCCATGAGCAAAAAGCAGTTCCGCTAAGCATTCACATCTTCAGCTCCTGAAATCCTAAGAACCACTGCGTTGGTATTAAATTTTCCTTTAAATAGCGAGTTTTACCCCTCCTACCCATCAGTAACAGCTCCAATAGCAGATCTAATTGGCTAACACAGCACTTGTGGTAGCCAGAAGACACACACACATCTGCACACATGTTGCCCTGTTATAGGTGTAGGCTAACAGGTGCTCTCACAGAGCAGGAATGAAGCAGAGTATTTTCCTTCCCTTTCAAGAAATAAAACAAATCGTTCTTAAAACTGAATTGGGAAAAGAAAAGAAAAAAGAAAAACCCGAAAACAACTTTTTTTTTTTCTTCTCTCCTAGTGCTTGTGCTTTAAATTCCAAAACACAAAGAACCTCGAATATTTCAGGCTTGATCCAACAGCCACTGAGTCAGCGGGAGCACCACCGTTGTCTTCAAGAGGCACTGGAATGGGCCCTCAGAGCAACAGACCTTCAGCAGCATGGCTGTGTTTGCACTGGAAGCAGGCAGTTTAGGACAGGATTCATGAAGAGAATGACAAAATAGAACAAAAAAAAAAAAAAAAAAGGGGCAGAAAAACCCACGCTAGTCTAAGAAAGGCATTCAATTAGCCAGGAAAATACTCCCTTAGGGAAAGGTTAACTTTTGGCTGAATCCAGCACTGTTTGCAACAGTGGACATTGGTTTCCTAAGTGGCTCTGCTCCTAATTTTCACCCAGCTTGCCCAACACCTGGAGGAAGCAGTAGCTTCACGTTGGTGAGAACATTTATGGCACATCATGCTACCTTTTCAGCAACAGGAAAGATGACCTTGGATAGCTGTATACAATTCTGCAACATACTTAAGGCATCCTTGTATGTACAGTACTGTTAAAACCCACTCCAACTCTTACCCATTTTTGAACAGAAAATTAAAAAAAAAAAAAAAAGGCATCATCTACAGGAAGATGTAAGCAATCACCACTGATTTTAAAAGAAAAATAGGGATAAAGTTCAACATACGACAAAACACTTTTTGGCTGAAGGATGTCTAGGAACTATAAAGAGATTCTCTTATTGCAAAATGAATCTGAATCCTTTACATGGAAGTCAGAGCCCTTAGACAGAACAAAATTCACCTCTGCAGATGGGGCCAGCAGAGATGTAAATATGATCCACAGTGTGCATCTGAACAAACATACCTCTGAAAAAAAATAAAGTCAACTATTGAAAAGAAAACAAAAAATTTAAAAGTGATCATTAAGAAGTATGCTTTCAGGTTTTCACAAGTCATGCATATCTTCTAATTTGAGAAGATTAAATATTTTCTTTTTAGGTGGTGATTTAAAAATAAATGGCTAAATTATAGTTTGCGCCAAAAAAAAAAAAAAAAAAAAAAGCAGTGAGTCCTCTTATGGCTTTGATCTCCCTTGTGAAGGGCAAAAGTAGAAGAGTATTGCCACAATTAAAAAAAATATATGTATATATTCAACACTGACAAACACATTATTTTTTCCTTTGCTTGTGACAGTGGGTCTTTGCAGTACTTATTAAGGAACTCAAGCATGTTTGGATGCCAGCAAGGTGCAGCAGAGACCCTGCTGCTTCCTTCAACTCCTCATCGATTTCCTGACACAACTCCTCGAATACTTTCTTGCTGGGCTGACTTTCCTTAGAGGTATCTCCACAAGGTTGGGATGCATAGCCGCTGTCTCCCAGAGGATCGTCTTCATAGTCCACATCTGTATCCACCTCGCTGTGAAACCCCTCGCTGCCATCGCTGCCGTCGTGGCTGGTCTTGGAGATGAACTCGTACACCTCGTCCAGGGAGGACAGGGAAGACACGCTGGACCTGGATGCGCAGCGCTGGGAGCCCATGCTGCTGGCACTGTAGTTGTGATCCTCGTTCGGATCGATGTTGGTGGCCGCGGAATCGTTCTCCTGCAGATTTATGGAGCTGGGAGGATTGAACGCGCTGCCGTAGCTCCTCTTCTTGGGTGTCTTCAGAGGCTGAGGTTTCTCACCTGTGGCAAACAAGAGGTGTCAGTAGGCAAATGCCCCAGTGAGATCGCCTGATCCACGAGCACACTGTGGCTGGCTGGCTGCAAGGGAAGCTGAATGGCAGCACTGAAAGTCACAATGTGCCCATTTACTGTCATCCACAGAGGACAACAGCCTTCAGCTAAACACAACCAAAAGCTACAGGAACAGAGAAGTAGCCAAGAAACTCGGCAGGGATAGAACTTTGCAGAAAAAGATCAAAATTAACTGGGAAAAGAAAAAGAAGGCTGCTTCTAATAAAACTCTTGCAATGCTAGCTGAAAGAATAATCAAAACAGAATTATTTCTCAACTGCTCTTACTGTTTGGAAACTAGACCATACTTGTTTCCCAAAATTTTATAGAGCAAGTACTTAGCTACAGAGTAGGGAAGAAAAATGAGTAAAATGACTTATGCTTACAGTCCAACATCCCTTGTTGAATGGAAGTATTTAACAGCATCATTGCAGTAGCAGCATCAATATCAGATTCTGTGAAGCAGAAGCAGCAAAATGTTAGAACTCAGGTAAGCCTGACAAGATGAGGTCTCTAAAATATACAAAGAATATATACATATATATATACACACACACACATATATATTTGCCTGTACTGGCCTGCAACAAAAAAAAAGAGGTGGGGGGAATGTACGAACTCAGATAAAGCATGACCCCTGTACAGCTCAATACTGTTCCAGATCAGTCTCATACCTTAACTATGACACTCAAAGGCTGAATTCTCACGTTGCACTCACCGAAGCCAAGAATCAGTGACACAATTAGACATTCATGTGACAATGCTGTTGCTATACTTGACAAGTGCCTTTTGTTTGCACCAGTTGGGAGAGAAAGATTAGACACATGGCACAGCAAAGCACCTCAGCAGCTCCATACCCTGGCTGTGTGGATGTGCAAGGCTAGGAGCAGCCGTGCCCATTAATGCAGCACTAATTCAGCTCCCTCCTCCAGCAGAATTTTCCACACTAGTAAGTCAAACGGAAGAAATTGAGACTACGAGGGGGGAAAGGGCACTGAACTGCTCAATCCAGGAAGCAGGGGGATCTAAATAATAAATAGGCACGTAGAAAGGTTGAGGTGAACTGTGGTGCTGTCAGCTGCAATGAGAAGCACTGCTGCAAAATGCCATCCTTTGCACACGGATTGCTTACATTTCTGAAAGGCACTTTGAGAATAACAGGGCAAAGAGTGACATTTCTAACCAGAACCAGGTGAAAGGGAAAAGAAACAAGCACACCTTTCACATTCTTTTCAGGACATGCTCGTGCCCTTTAAAGAAGGGGAAATCCAAGGTCTTCCTTAGCTCACTTCTGCAATGGATAATGAATACTCCTTATACAGGACAGAATTATGTATGGTGGACTAACCAGGCAAAACAGGAGCAAGAAGACAGTGAGCTCTCACAAGAACCTGGGTGTCTGAGAGCAAAAGATCACATCTGAGGTGTAGGTAGCTATGTACATATGTATGAGCACTGAGTGGAGAACAGAGCTGGAAGACAATGTGCTGGAAGGGACCAGCAGCAAGCAGAACGGGTTCTCAGTTCTGCTGAACTGGAACTGTGGGGGGAACTGTTAAAGTCAAACATCAGCAATGTCATTTTTGATGGCATTTGTTTTCTTCCCCACATCACAGGCATTAACTGTATCACTGAATTTAAGGGGAGGGTAGTATTGGGAGGGGGACTGCAGAGTTGTCAGCATGACTTCCTTATCTTAATAATTCTCCCTAACTTCATCCCTGGTCAAAGAGCAATTAGAAGAACATGATACCTTGGGAATGTCATACCAACATGGAGAGGGGGCTAAGCTGCTGTTTCCAACACGGTTATGAAACATACACATTTTTGTATTCCATGTATTTCCCTTTGTTTTCCATGTCTTTCATTTTAAATCCAGCATACGTTAGGGTCTACCCCATTGTACTCATGTGATTATTTTTTCTTCCTTCTGCTTTGGCTTTCTTTGGCAGAAAAAGAGCCCCTGAATCCATAGGTTATATGCACCCAACTGACAAAAAGAAGTAAAAGACTAAAGCATGAAGAACTACTTTGCTCCACTAGTGTAATCAGAAAGTTAAATATTCCCATTCCTTACTTGCCATCCTAGACATTTTACTTTATCATCTGATGTTAGTATACAAGCACCACCTTGTTAAAATGACAAGCAGTTGGAGGCATTAATGCAGGGCAGGATTACTACCTACAAAGAGTAGTTCTGCACCTTAATACTCCCAAAGAAACAGGAGAAGCACTTTTGCAGTGACTTCTTAGCAGTGCTCTGTGTCACTGATAATGTGCTTTGGCTTCACTTGTGATTGCTCTTCTCAACAGAGCAGTATTTCCCAAATTTATGCTTCTCCAGCAGAATGGCTGAGGAAGCACCTTATTCCAAGGAATTCCAAGGGCACAAGAGCTGCCCTATGCCATGCCAAGAACATGCTAATGCCAGAGAAATGCTGAACAGGCTCCCCACATGCAGAAACTAAATGATACCAGATATCCATCATTATTTTGGCACCTCTGGTGTAGCTAATGGGAAGAGGCAACATCAGAGTGCCAACCTCCAAACCTGTCACACCAGCAAAATCATTAGGATGAGAGGGATTTCTTGTGTTCTCCAAGAAGCTCTCAGAATCCCAGATCCAGCAGCCCTGCAGCAGCCAGCCAAGGATGTTTCCTTGCCACCCAGATGCCACCCCAGAACCTCCATCCGGGTGCATGGTGATCATCCCCTGTGAGCCAAGCAGCTGCTCGGTCTCTTGGCTCCAATGCCTTGGCTTTGCTGCCTAACCAAAGCTGCTGGTTTGTGGCCAAAAACTAAAAGCAACCTTCTCACTTTTAAGCCTACTGAGCCAGCAAAACCAGGGAGCTGGGTGCCTGCTCAGGTCCCACTCGGGCAGTGCCTTTCACTATCCTTCTGAAAGAGCTTTAACAACACTCCTCCGCAACACATTTGGTTAGATTCAACCCTTTAAAAATTGAGTACTGTTCACTTTTCAGCACTTAAAAACCAAAAATATCACTTCTGTCTAGGACACGGCTTCAATATACTCAGCTTTATCAGTGAGGTGCACGAGCTGTGCTCAACTGGCTCCTTCTAAAGAAATGCTGCAACCCCCAGCACACTTTCTAGCTCCCTCTTGGTACTATAAGTTTTACACACTAACATTTGCTACCTTTGGTTCTCAGTTCTTGGTCTCCAATAAAACTTGTACAGAGATGTGCAGCTTTCAGATTAGTTTTGTACTGAACTATTCATTAGGTAGGTCACACTTGGGAGTGATGCATGTGCTGAATATTTTGCTGTCAGAACAAGATGGCCCCAATTACACCTTGAAATTCACTTTATGGATTTAAAATTAATACATGAGTAGCTAATATAATACACGTGCACTGTACCACGTCTGGGATTTTTGTCATCTAGCAGACCCTTCAGAGCAGGACAGAGACAACATCAGCTAGGCTGCAGTACCTGCTTGTGACCAAAACCAGGAGAGGAGAGTGAAAGAAAATTCAAAGTTTACCTTTGAGAGATCGGCCATGATTCTGCTGAAGGACTGAAGTCAGGTAGTGAGGGGATGACGACCTACTGAAAAAAAAAATTCAACAGCTCAAAGCCAAGCCCTGATTAGGTGAATGATTTGTCACAAAGTATAGCAGACACAATATTACGATCACAGAAGGGTAAAAACAAAACCATCCCTATTCACCACAGGTTGGCAAGCAATTTCTGCTGCCCTCAGTAGATGGCTTGACACTGGTTCATAGTTTGTGTAGCACTATTTAAGCCATCACCAGCATTTGGAAAACACCTCCAAACACACACACAAACCAAAAACCTTGTTATCAAGAGTCACTGACTTCTTCAGATTTTATACACCTGCCTAAAGGCTGGATTTTAAACAAAGATGCATATTTTTTAGTACATAAAACCTACATGTGAACAAAACATTAGCTCATACAGGGATGCTCAGAGGACACGTAAGGACCAGTTGTGTCCATTTGCTTTTCCAAACAGTGGTGGGCAATTAACAAAAACAAAAAGTAATAGGCAAAAACCTGGGGAAAAGCAAAAAAAAAAAAAAAAAACCAACCAAGACACCTACTGGTTTTAAAGTTATCTGAAGCTCAACTGTTTTCATCTTGCTATGCAGGGTGGTTTTTCATAATCAGACCAGCTTTGCAACTAACAAAGTAGCCCTAAATCCCTCACAAAATAAAGGGCAACTTAATGCTTTCACATCTTTTTTTTTCTGCTACACACCCAGCCCTAATTATTCAGTTTATTATAAATATATTAGTGAGCAGTTAGAAGTAACTACAACAAAAATAGTACACACTATTAAAATTGCATGAAATGTAGCAATGTGAATCTTTTATAGTGCTGCTGGAACAATCTAAAGGGTGATGACAGAATTTTCAAGCCCAACCTGCAAGAGAAATCTCAGCTGAATGGGAAGAAAGTGCAAAACTCAGGTTCACTGTCTGGTACCTTTTCTCATAGCAGCCACGGAGCGCAAAAGGAACAGATCCAAAAATGGGTGGGGGGAAAAAAAAAAGAAAAGGAAAGCAATGGTCCAACCCAAAATGGCTGGCTTTGCAGCCCACAGATCCGTTGCACAAAGAGATGCTAAACATCATCATCCTTTTGTCTAAGCTCAGATCCTCCAAAAATCATGTCCACAGAGAGCTCCCCCAGAGCAAATTAATGCCTGGTATTGATTAAGACAAGCCATGCATAAGGTATCTGCAAGATGAGGGCTGTGGCTGTCCCCAGGGCTGTGATTCCTGTAGCACTAGAACCAGAATGCAGCCAGGGGCTTCGCTGTGACTTGTTGAACAGGCTGCGCGGAAATAAAATGCATCAGGGATGCCAATCATCTACGATAATACAAATTTCAGTGTCACTAGACACAGATTACAGTTTTGGAAAGCTTCTGCTCAAAGTAACAGCTTAAATTTTATTTTAAAATCACGCTGAATGATAGGCATACTCCCTACAAACACACTGTAAAACAACCATGAACACCAGCCTTCCCACGGAGAAATTCAGAGACTCTCGCAGCTGAATTCTAGGATCACTCTGTAGATAAATTTGGACAGTACTTCCAGCCTCTCTCCAGCTGTACCTCTGGGCTTCCTCTCTCTCTACAACAAGGCAGATCCTTGGGGGCCCTTCCCCAAAATTAGGCCAGAATTTAAATCAAATCCAAGCATGGAAGGGAAAAAAAAAATACATCTGTTTTTCAGTGTGTGATGGAAAGTCACATAAATGTTTATTATTATTCAAGGAAAATAAACCAGCTTTCATTAGGGAGCAGTTTGCCATCTTAATACATTGTTTCTTGTTTCTTTGTACTCATAAATACAAGCACTGCAAAACCCTTCCCGTGTTGAAGTCAGTGGGAATTTTGCCATGTGGCTTCATGAGATCCAGGATTTCCTTGTAATTGTTGGCAAGTGTGACTAGTCCTTCAGTAAAGGAAAAAAAAAAGTTACCAAAAACAACAGCTTCAAATGAAAGTCCTGCTCTTCCAAGTACTTCAGCATGCAGATGAAATGTCTCCTTCCTTGGACCTAATTTCAGTATGCTGCATTTATCCAAGCTAAGTAGCCCACACTTAACACAACTTCAGCTGGACTAATCTTGGAGACCCTGGAGATTTTAAAAGTTTAACTGGCCAAGGCTCTGAACACTCTGCCCTAAGCTGAGTCTGTCTCGATCCCCTGCACCTCTGGCAGACGAGACAATGTCCAGAGGTCCCTTCCCATCTGTATTATTCTCTATATTTTAAAGTCTGGCTGTACTAACACAGACAGAGTATTAAAGCTTTCAAGGACCAAACCTTCACTTGAGTTGTACCCAAAACCAGAGGTCCATACCCTTACACAGAGACATTAAAGGCTGTAAAAGCATTATCCTCTAGAGCCCAGTTACAGTCATTTCACTCACCTTTATTCCCATAAACCCCAAGCAATACCACCAGTCATCACATAGTTTCCAATCTGACTATTTCTTAATACTTAAATGTTTCAGGGTTATTTTAGCAATGCTCCCAATTCCAACAGAAAGCTGGAAAACGGGATACTTCTGCCTGGCTTGTTCCATCCCAGGATGACCCTGGGTCGGAGAGAGACCAGAGAAAACTGGTTATGTCTTGTGGGTTACAAGCCCCACGGGACAAGCCCATGCCACACAAAAATCTTCAGCCCCTAAGGCTTGCACAGGGGTGTCGGATCCCAGGGTCAGAGTCCTGTTGGACCCTGAGAAACGTCTGCTCAGTGTTATCAGTCTGACATCCTGCTCCAGGAATCCCAGTTCCTCCTGTTTGTTAAGGAAACTCCTTGCAGTAGGGTTAAGGCATAGGGCAATGTACAGACACCCTAATTACCTCTTATCTCACCCAAATTCTTTCCTGAACTAGACAAACCAGCCACATGCCTACCTCAGAGCTGAGCTCACCCAACGTGCTCCTCTGCTCTCTGTCCTCCTGCCTCCACAAGCTGACCCATCTGCTGCTCCTCTTGCTCTACTCAGGACACATAAGCTTGACTTCAAATTCTCCAGAATCTATTGCCTAATCTTAAACTATGTTGGTAAGGAAGTCCTGGTTTCAGAAGTCCTGCATGCCCCACCTCAGGGAACATTTATGGCAAAGGCTGTCTTTTCTATCCCTGCTGCAAAATGCTTTTAAACATCCTCAGAGAAAAACAACCCTCTCAGAGCAGCCTCTCTCAGCACTCGAGACTGTGGAAAAGTTGATTGTTTTCATCAACGGCACAGAAGAGATACATTTTATATCCAGACAAGTGACTTCCAGGAGAAGACACCCACCTCCTCAAAAGGGCAGCACCAAGCACCATCCTAGGACAGTCCTGATGGACTGTGCTTGAAAGAGGATTTTGTTCCAGTTCCCAGGACTGCTTGCCCTCTTGGAGAAACTGGGCTCTCCAGAAAGCAGCCAGCACACGCCTGACCTTCTTCTTTTAAACTCTCGCACAGTATATAGGAGACTTGGCCACACCCCAGATGTGCTGTCTGCGAAGCCTGAGCTCATTGCACCTCCCCACCTCATCCAGCTGGTCTCACCTAAGGCCCACTCAAATTCTGCTCTCGGGTGGCAGCAGATAACAGCACTTCAACACCCTCTGCTGCCTGGAGCAACAGAACCACGTCCTGCTCGGATGAGAACATCCACCTACCTGGGTGGCGACGCCGGCGGAGTATAAAATGCAAGTGCTGAGGAAAAAGGCTGTTTTTTCAGTGCTTGGACAAGATTAGGTTTATATTTTGGGTCAACACACCACAGCGACCCTTTTCCATTCACCTGCAACAAAGAAACACGGAAAATTAGAAAATCCAGGACCAGACTGGTACAGTCCTTTCTAATTCAATATCCCCAAGTTGCAGCACAGTGCAATGACTGCACGTAGGCATGCACCACTGCACAGCTGATGCACAACCTCTGCACACAGTTCCATGGCCTGCATGGAAAGGTGATACTCCCAAAATTGAGAAAATGGTCCCCAAACCCTCATTATACACTATGGAAGCACCCATCTTGCAGGTTGGGATAGCATCTCCAAAACCCCTTCTCTAAAGCCCCATTCCCATTCCCATTTGTCCCCCAAATGCTGTAAACCTTATTTTAACACCCAGTAAACACAGCTGTGAGTTTAAGAATCTGTCCAGGCACCAGCAAACTGATCAGCAATCTTTACTTTAACAGGTTTCTAGGTAAGAAACCAAAGCACCTTCCCCTTTGTTTACAGACATGTACTCATGTAACTTCACACCACCCTGGAAAAGGATCTTGCTCAATGCCCAGCTACAAAATGGATTATTCACACTGTTTCAAAATCTGAAAACCTAATGAATGTATTTTTGATGCACCTAACAATGTAAGCACCCCTGTGCTACTCATTCTTGATACTAAATTTGGTATGTTGAAACTTATGCAAGATAAAGAACCTCTTGCTCCTCTCAAAGGTTTCTTCACAAATTTACTAAAAAAAGAACCTATTTTTTGAGCCTGCTAGTTCTTGCAACCTAAAGAAAAAAATTAAATAGGAAAGTAAAAAACAACTCTATAATCACTGACCTGACAGATCAGCTAAAAGCTCTCTGCACACAGCAGCACCAGATCTTTTGGGGGAAAACAGATGCTACAGAAATGGAAATGTACACGGCTGAAGGATGGGGCACCTGTACACCTGAACAGTAAGATCCTTCTAAAAGATTTTTGGGGGCTAAATATCAGAGAAGAAACCCAAGCTTCGTGGAGAAGCTCCTGTGTGCCCACAGTTGCCAGCTGGCCTTCTCCTGCCAGTATCACAGGGGGCAGTAATACCAATTAATGGATGGATGTTCCTTGACTTACTCCAGACTGAAAAGGACTTAAAAAGCATCTAAGTCTGTGGTTCTGTTTAAGTCACAGGGGTTTTCTGAGAAGAGGAAATATCTTGCTATCAATAGAGAAAAATCAAGCCATCGAGAGCCCCAGCTGAGAAAGAGATGCAGCTCTACAACTGCAGCTGAAGCTACTGCCTTTAACAAAGATCTCTGAGCTGCTGCATCTCTCCAAGTTACTTCTTTTTAACCTGACTCTTCCTCATACTCATCTTTTCATGCTAAAACTGAGCACAGCCTGTAAGATACTTATCAATAATCTTACTGTTAATTAATAAACAGCCATGGTGGTGGGCAGGATGATTTAGCCACCTAGGTACTAACAGGGGACATGCTCCCAACTGGCTGTATCCATCATCTCACTGAGACTTACACCCTGATCCTTTTCCTGCACCTCTCCCAGGCCCCTTTCCCCAGCACCCCAACCATGCCCAACTGGCTGGGTTTTTTTCCCCTCCCTTTCATAGTTTTGAGGCTGTTGCCCCCAGGGAACAGCAAGAACTCCCCTGATCAGCAAACCATTGCTCTACACCGTTTATCTGCTACTTTATCTGCTACTTTAGGTGAGCAGTTTCGATGCACGCCTCATTCAGTTCAGCTGCTGGGGGTTATCTTCCCTCTTTCATCTTCCCACCAAGGTACTCCTCCAGTTTGCTGCCCTGACAACGTAACACAAAGATTTTGGGTGGGTATTGCAACAGCAAGCTGAACCCGGGCACACCCTGAAGCCATCCAGACACTGACAGATCCAATGCAACAGGCAGTAAACAGGGTGACTTCTTCTTTGGGTCATGTGTAATGTGAAACCACACTTCCACCCACCTTTGGAGATACTAAAAGTAGACTCTGAGCAAAAGAGATGACGGGGCTGCTCCGGTGCTTTGCTTGCACCCTCTGCTTAGCAAAAGACAGGCGGTAGAAGTCCAGCCCAGGTTTGAAATTAAGTGTCATGTGTTAGGGGAAAGCCTGCCACAGCTGGAGCTGGAAATGCCCCAGAACCAATACCCAGCTTTAAAACAAGCCAGAACAGACTGTGCCATTTCTCCAAGCAAGGACTAATTCAGGACACTCTAAAATGCTAAACTGCCTTTGGAGGTTAGTATTTCACATTAACAGTGAGGCAAGCGTTGGAATGAAATGTAGGTGTAACTTTCACTGAAGATCTACAGAAAAATCCCTCCAGAGTCAGTGAAAAGAGGCTGCCAGGCTCTTCTTACTCTGCAACTCAAAACAGGGGCAATCAGGTGGTTCTGAGATTAGTTTTTGGTCTATCATCTTTTCTGCATCTTTCTAATGTTTATAATTTGACTTGCAGGATTTTTTCTAGGCAAAAAAAAGGAAGGGAAATAATTCCTACGTTTTGAAGCACTGGAGCTATTTTGTAGAGACAGTAAGTTTCCAGCCCCCAGCATTTCAGGGCTGGATTGTAGAAATGTAGGTTGGAAATGAAATGCCTCCCATGATCCAGCCTTATCCTCTACCACCACAGTCCCCCACCAGTCCAGCGAGTAAAGCCCACGGAGCAACCAAAGCAGAGCAACTGAGCTGGTGCTGGTGGCTCAGGCTCACTGCAGACACACGTCCCCGTGCTGCACAGAGCTGTCCATCAGCTGCACACCTGGGCACCAGTCCTGGCTCCATCAGGTATGGACAGTGTTCACCAGCTGCATCCACCTGAGCACGGTGAATCACTGGACAATACCACCTGTGTGCAAGGAGGTATTTAATATATTCACCCAAGGGTTTACCAGACAAAAGGCATCTCTCTCCTATCTCCACGGGCTTATGGATGGGACCTGCCCTGCTCTTTGCCCAAATACTGGAACAGCTAAACAGTTTATCACCATCTCCTGACAAAAACACCCCACCCAACCACAAACAAACAAACAAACACCTAATCCACATATTTACCAAGAAGAAGAGGTTTGTGGAAAATATTCAAGCCCTGTAACCCCCAGCCTCTAGAGGAAACAGTGGCAGGGCCACATCCATGCAAGCAGCAGCCTGCCAAATTGATGTTTCATATGGATGGTGATCCTGCCTCCTCACAGCTCTTCTCCTCAGTATCAATTAACAAATAATCCCCAATGCCATAATTGTAAAAACAAGTCTAGCAAAGAGCAGGGAGACTCTTCATGGCTTTCAGCCCCAAACCCCTTTTCACTTGAGGTCCTCCTGTGGTGTAGAGCAGATGCTGCTCCCTCAAAAAAAGCAATGCCACAGTGCAGGCACCTTCCTTCCCCATCCCCACGGCAGCACGACAGTGCTTAAGGTGGAAAGAGCATCAGCTGTATCTTCTGAGGATCACTGACTCACAATCACACCTCCACGTCTTCAGGGGCACCAGGGCCACAGCAGGAACACTGGAAGGCAAGCAGGTGTCCCTGGACTGCTCCAGCATCACCACCTCACTGTTCATCAACACCATTACCAGAGACCCACTGGAAGTCTCATCTGCCTGCCTGACTGCAGGCATGTTCTCGACTGCAGCTTTAACAAGAAAGGGTATTTCAGCTCGTGGGTCTGTCACCTGGGGTAAACCTTGACACACCACTTAGATACAGCAGCAGTGTGCTACGTGCACATAGAGCAGGCAATTTTATTTTACAGATTATGCAGATTTTAAATTTTGTATTTTAGCAGAGATGTAATGATGTTCATAACATCCTGACTCCATGGCATGAGAAGTTCCTCCTCTCCACTGCAATGCTGGCTCATGAGGCATCTCAAGGCACTTACTTTTCCTTCAGCACTGCTCATTAAAAGAAAACCACAACATGTAATTTTTTCCATTGGTCCAAGCAAGGACAGTCTTCCCCTAATCTCTGTTGGATGCTGTCCTAAACTCCCGACCCTCTGCAGCCTGCAGGTATTTAGCTGGCTGATGTAAATATAAACACAAACAGAACCATCAGCCACAGCCGTGACCACCCAGAGCAACATCTGCACCATGATGGGGCACAGCCAGGTGGAAAGAGCTCAGCAGAGAAAGGGAGCTGGTGCTGAGGGGTCACCTGTTTGTGCCTTGGATGTTCTGCTCAGATCTGCTCCAGCAGGGTCTTGTGGACAATGCCCAGAGCCATCAGGGCACAGTAGGCATGTTCCTGCAGCAACTCTTCCAGGTCAGCACCAGCCAAAATGAGTCCAGTGCAAATGACCTGAAACTGCCCTGCAGTGCCGGCTCAGGGGGGTAAGTGGGGAAAAATCAGATTTCTTTCAATGTGCACTGCCAATCCGAGACAAAATATCAGCATTATGGCAAAGGTGAAGACAGACTCTTCCTTCTTTTGCTGCCAGACCTCCAAGAGATGATTTCACAGCTGACAGCCAGCAGCAATAGCCAGGGAGGTGTCAGAGAGCAGCCTGCCCTGGGATGCAGAGGCACAGACCATCCATCCCCTCCTGTCAGACATTTAGATTCTTCCAACACAAGAGCCCAGATTAATCTGAAAGGCTTTAAAAACCCTTCTTATCCTGATGTTACCAAATAAACCACACTCCTCTGATACAACATGCCATGGACCTTTCTGCTTCCACACATACTTGGCATGGAAGAAAGCTGATTGCGTGCTCCCTTTGAAGTACAAAATGCCATTAACAGAGAAAAAAATGGAAAAAAATACAAAAATATCTTGCCCTTTCAGGGAAGCACCCAGAGGTACGGCTAGCACATGGTTACATGCAACAGGATCAGCAAAATGAGCTTGTGAGCAACTGCTGCTTGCTCCAAGAAGTGGCACCTGAGGAGCTCATCTGAAGGGGTCTGCAGCATTTCCATCACCTGCCACATCAACTCCCACAGAGTCCAGGCATGCTGCTGTGTGCCACAGACTTATTTTGCAGGAAGAATTTGGAGCAGTACCCTCATCTGGTCCTTTTCTAAGTGGGGCAGAGGGTAAAGATTTAACTGCTGTTTGTTGGAAATGAGGAAGCTTCAGCAAAGTTTCAGGAGGGCCTTTTTTGGGGTGGTTTTTTTTGGTAAGCGCAGTTTCTGTTCTTTAGAGAGCTGTGCAGTTTCTGGAGCCCTGGGAAACCACTGACAGAGCACATCAGCATCACCTTGCCGGCAGCAGTGGGAGATGTTCTGCATTTTGCTCTTCCTCCTAGAGATGTCACATTGAGCAACAAGCCATCCTCTGAGCCCAGCAATACTCATGGAGATGCCAGGGTAAGCAGGGGACCAGGCAGTCTCAAGCTCCTGCCACCCAAACGCCAAGACAACAGGTTTGACTGGTAACTCCTAACCCATAAGGCTGGAAACAGCAGAACATTAGAGGGCAGATCCACAGACAGAAGGAACTCCTACCGATTTAGATTTCCCTTTCCTGCCCTAATTTTTCTGAAACTCATGTCACCCTCCTTGGACAGAGCTACCCAGGCCTTTAGCAGCACTTTTGTCACCTGCAGCAGCGTGTGGTCCCCGCTCAGATCCAGTCCTCCACACAGGGACAGCCTGAGCATCTCAGTTACCCCATTATAGCACCTGGAGCCACGTTAGGAGCTCGTCCTAACACTTGGCAGAACTCAGCAATGGGGTAGTTATTGGACTTGTCACACTTTTTTTTCTAGGGCAAAGCTGCTGCTTGTGAAAACAACACCCTAACAATTTAATGCAAAAGCAGGTATATTGAGAAGCAGTGGTGTTCAGTGCTATCAGTACAAGACAGTCCTCCCCAGTGCCCACTCAGCTCCAGGACCCCTCTCTACAGAGTCTGTCAAGCACTCCAAGCATTGCAGGCATTTCTGATAACAAGCCTGCTACCACGGAGTCTGACCTCCAAGCACAGGACTTGTTTGTTGACTTTCAGTATGTGGTTTGTTAGTTTATTTAAGTCAGAGCCAGCTCTTTGAGGAACAAGATGGGAAATGAGAGAGGGAGGAAGAAAGTCACTAGTAAAATCATACAAATCAGAAGAAGAAAGAACTTGTACAGAAAAGAGCATCCTTGACTTTAAGAAGTGTGTCTGCACCACACAGAGACACACATCTTATCCTACAACAGATGTTAAAGCATTAGTCCATTAAATGCAGGAATTAATATGGTTATTGGAAAGCTAGAGCTGTGCTAAGTGCAACAGGAGATCACAAGTGGAAGAGGCAATTTAATATTTGAGAAAGCTGTTGGACAGAGGAACACTCAGCCACGTACATCCAGTGTGCCCACAAGCAAGGGCACCTTGCAGAGGACCACATGTGCACCCAGAGGGGCAGCATCCCTGCTAGCCAAGCAGGGAAGCTGGTTGACATCCCTCAATCTCCTCTGCTTGCCAGTGCAATCGTAGCCATGGCCGTGCTGGAAAAGCAAGGAAGGAGGAAGATACCCCAGAATTTAAGCACATAGAGAAAGCACTAGTTTAAGAAGAAATCCTAGGAGGGTTATCTGAAATTTCAGGCTGGTTATTTCAGGCTAATAAAATTGTAAGTAAATGGAAACAGAGTCCTTTGCACTTGCATGTGTGCCAGATTTAAAAAGGATGCACCACAGCTGGGTCTACCCAGCTCAGCAATGAATAACAAAACCCAGTGACTTTTGTCATCCTGCGGTTTCTCAGAAGCAGCATTTCCAAACCACCTCCATCTGCAAATGAAGTGTTAAGAGGTGGGGTGAAAACAAACCAAACAAAAGATCCTTAAGAACAACTGAACCTTCTCCATTTCTCCCTGAATCTCAAACTTGCTCCACGCTCCCTCCTGCCAGGTCTCACCTTGCCATGGCTTTTCTCCACCTTTCGGAAACATTTGTTCAAGGAGAGGTTGTGTCGGACCGAGTTCTTCCAGCCAGTGGGGGCCGTGGCGAAGTAGGGGAAGCGGTCCAGGATCCAGCTGTAGATTTCTTTCACTGGCAAGCTCTTGTTGGGGGACTGCTCAATCGCCATGTAAATGAGAAGGCTGAAAGAGTAAGGGGGTTTGGAAGTGGAGGATTTTTTCTCAGGGTTCTGGTAGCAGGATGGTGAGAAGGATGGCACGCTGTCACCCTCGATGTCGTACAAGGGGCTAACAATTGGAAGGCCCTCGCTGCCGAGGCTGAAGTTTGTTAGCAGGTTAGTACTTTCGTGCAGCCAGTTCAAATTTGTGAGCTCATCATCTGCTGAATCTCTGTCCACCACAGTGGCCTTTGGCTTGCCAGCATCACCCGCGTCGGGCAGGCTGCCCATCCCATGGCACTGCCGTAGTCCTGCGGCTTTTTCTGCTCCGGGTGTTTCAGCTTTCTTATCCGGAGTCATTCCGGTGACTGGACCCATTTAGCTTGACTGGTCTGCAACAAAGGAGATGGTCAGAAATCAGTGCAAACCACCACAATCACATCCAGCAGGAGCCCACCAAACCCAAGTGCAGGGCTGCACCCTCCCCATGCTGTGCACAAACACTGAAGTGAGAGCCGGGGTCCAACAGGAGCCTCCGAGTAAACTCAAGAACATGTGTTAACTCCCCTTGGTTTATAAGCAGAACTTAGGGGAAGCACTTGGAAACTGCTGTAGCTATCTAGAAACACCAACTCAGACACAGAAATAATAGCTATTTTGATGTCAGTATCTGAAACCTGGAAAAAAACCTTAGCAGGTAGAATCTAATACTTTTGGCTCTCACATTAAGTTACTCATTATATTTGTAAACTGATTGTGTTTAGAAGTGTTTGCCTTTGGTGTCCAAAGAGTGAAAAAGGAATTGCAAAACTTAAATCAGAATAAAGTCTATTTGTGGTCTCAGTGAAAATGAAGTCTTTAAAACTCCCTACAAGTCACAGTCATTCCCACGTGCTGCTGTCTGTTTCTACCAGGGGAAGATCTGGCCAGCCTATCAGTTCATCAGCTGGGTCCCACAGAGCTGTCTAGGTCCAAAAGATCCTTTTCCCCTCCCTGCAAGGGCTTGCTGCCCTAACCTGCAGAGCAGAGGGTGCTGGGACCAGCTCTCAACAGGAGGGGACCATCCACTGGGGTGGCAGCTCAGACCTGGTGCAGGAGTAATGGTTGACCATTTAAGATTTAAAAAAGCCCCAAAACAACAAAACATTAAAAACTTAACCAAAAAATTATTATCTATAAAAAACTGCCACACAGAATGCACAGTCTGACAGGCTACCCATGCTTTAGTGGCATTCTACCAACAAAAACCACCTCGCTTTTAGAGTTTTGAAAGGGGTCTTCTAGCAAACTATGTTATGCGAACAGCTGCTTTTTTTCCTGCTGATGTGAACATGTTAGAGCTTCGCTGCACCAACAGCTTTAGCCAACACAGCTGAAGTACAGAGCAACAAAACCACTGTACAGATGTGTAGAGGGTGTGTACACGTACACACACGTACACTGTAAGAGAATAAGACACTGCAACTATGGACGCCGTTCACCAGCAAAGCTGAAGTTCATATTAACTGTGAAAAGATCCAACAACCAAACAAAAACCCAAACCCCAATCCAGTTCCCTGTCCCTGTAAGTGCTATCATTCTAGTTTCATGCTCCAGCTCCCGGTGCCAGAGCTCAAGACAAGGACAGTTTCCATATCACATCTCACCAGACAGCTCTACTGGACAGCAGTTATTGGATGTTTTCATACACCAGTTTGCAGTAAACACTTGTCTCCTTGCACTTGCATCTTCTCCTACAAAGTGTCCACTGCCTGGCTGTGCCACCCCCAGACCCAGCAGCTCTAACGTGGCAGCCTCACTGTGCCCACGGCAGTACACCACCCAGCCTCCTTATTTTGGAGAAGGGGAACGAGATGTGCAATGGAGGAGTGACGTGGTGACACAGAAAGGCAACAGGATAATCCATTTTATGCTCCCCAGTCCTGCCAGCCCCTACCTGGTGGCAGGCAGTCATGAGGTGCAGAATTTGTGCCTCCCCTAGGAAATACACCGTGTTTCCCAGCAGCAATTTTTGTCCCTCTCTTCATCTGCTCATACACTCGTGCACCAGCTATTGCAAAGCTGCATTGACAACAGCACCTGCACTTACGCTTACCAGTAGCAGTGCTGGAAAACATCCACAAATTTTTTATTTTCTGTTTTTTATTTCTATTAAGCGCAGGGACGGGTATGATTAACTACCAGCTCAGTCAGTATTAAAAAAAGAAAAAAATTAAAGCAAAGTGAGCTGCTCAAATAGCTGGTCAAAAATAGCTTTGCTCTCCCTACAATTTACTTCTCCCCCAAGGCACCAGAGCAGATTTATACTGGCAGTCAGCGATGGCTGGCTTTAAACACAGGCATATATACATATGCTCATGTCACTTCTTCAATCCTTTCTTAAATTAAAAAAAAATAAACAAAGAGCTAGTGATAAAATTCATACAGTGAGACAAACCCCAACTCTGCTGCAACGCGAGCTGCTCTGTTCTCCTTATAATGATTAACTTTGCCCCCTTGTTCAGCACCTCTTTAGGCAGCTACACAGGAGCTTACACCTCACAGCCGTGTTTTGGTAATTTTAGCTCTCGGTTCATGTTGCACGAAATCTCCCTTTACAAATCTTCCGTCAGCATGGCAGATCAGGAACATGCATGTGCTCACACACACATGCAAGTCTGAGGTCACTGTCTTCATTTCTTAGGGGAAACGGGGCAATAAAGTCTGTTTTCAACACAAAAATGGCCTGGGCACGCTCAGTCTTCTCAAAAATGTAAGGGAAAAAAATGTAACAACTTATTAAGCTGGCACTTATATTCAGGTAGACTTCGTGGTGTCAATGCACTATTTGTTTGCATGCTACTACATTTTAGCAGAGAATCATTAGCATAATTAATGCCCTACTTGAAAATAAAAATTATTTGCAGGTAATACACTTACAGTAAATAACATAGGTTGGTGTCATGTTTCTCTTAGCAGATGCATTACAAAAATCCACATGTCATTACCTTCTTGTCCTAGTTCACCACCTCATACATTTTCCACATGAACACATCAGAAATTAATTTTTTTTTTCTAGAAAGGTATAAGGGCCATTATTAGACTATTATCAGCTAATAAATAAGAAAAAGTAAAATCACAGGAGCAACACCAGTGCCACTGGATCGTATCTGAAGGCACTATCTGAGGTGCTCTCCAGAACCCCTCTTCATTCATACAGACCCTTAATGACATCCTAAATCCACAATTTTTTCTCCATGTGTGCTCTGGTTGCCTATAAGCAGACACAACTGTGAGAACACAGCTTCCAAGCTGTCATTTTCAAGATTACCTCTTCCAATATTTGGGGTTTAATGTTTTACATAAGGATCACGGGATTCACCAAAGTCATCTTTACTGTAAGCTGGCAGGGTTTTGTGCTCAGGGATGACCCAGCAAGAAAACCACAGTAAGAAGAGCAAACTGTGAGAAGGAAAGAGCACAGAAGCAGCTCTCCAGTGCAGATGTTTTGATAATTTCCATGGGGACAGCCCCAGCCCTGCAAGCAGAGCTACAAGGCAACCTCCAGCCAGGCAAAAGCAAATATCATACGCTTTAAGCACACCTCTGAAAAACCTGGAAGAGTTTGTGCTCTGCCCATGTGCTTTACCCTGCCAATGAGTACAGAGTGACACAGCACACTGCTGTTCACTGGCATTAACACTTCCAACTGGAAGCAGTGCCTCATGCATCCAAATCCTAAGGAACTCAAGCACCTATCTCCTGTTAGCACCTTCAAAAGAAAGGCCAACCAAAACATTTACCTCTCAAAGTATCACAATGGAGGTGCACATCATTTAAATGGTAATTACAGACAGAGGACTATGATTCCAGGGTAAGAAGATTAAAAGGCTGCCAAGCCACCTGAAGTTGCTCAAATAAAAGTTAGGATGCATCAGGAAAGAGGTGAGAGACACAACCTTCTTCCAGCAGTCTGCTTTTTGGCATCACATGAAAGCCAGGAGCAGACCTCCCTGCTAATCCGTGCCAGTCCAGCACCCACAGCCCAGTGAAGACATGCTATTCCAGAGCACTCATGACCCAAGCAGCAGAGCCCAGGTCTGAAGGGACTGATAAAGGCTGCAGGCGTATCAAGGCAGCAGTCAGGTTCAGAAAAGCACAAAGAGATCGGAGGAGACTCAACGTCTCAAGACATTTTTTGCAGCCTTCTCTCAAACTCATTGGAGAGCTAAGTTTGGGAAGAGTTATGAGCGCTGAAAGCTCCTCAGCCTAGCAGAGCACATCTGGGTTAAACCAGGTTTGCATGCCCCCACAAACACCCCCAGCTATAACTGAATTTTGATGGAAGACCTTGAGCACCGCTACGTTCTGCCTCAGGAGCAAATGCTTTGATGTGTGAGCATTTAATGAAGACAAAGTTGCTCTAATGAAGGCCAACCATTTAACGACACTGGAAGTCCACTTGGGCATATCCTCAGGCAAGCAGGGCAGCACATTTACTTTGCAGCAGTCCTTCTTGGAAGAAGTCGCAGCTCCAGCAGAATCCAGGCCCAAAGGACAAGGCTGTGGCAGGTGCCACTATCCCACCAAAGGTGACCTCCTCCAAACTCAGCAGCATTGCAGCTCTAAGTGTAGAAGTATCATTTTAGTACTGTGGCCACCATTCTTGGACTCACTGATCTGGCAAGAAGGAATTCAGCCTTTTTGTCAGAAGATGCCACAGCCTTGTCCATGCCAAGTCAGCATGAGAACAGAGCTGCTGTTGCTGCTTGATCCTTCTTTACAGTGGCACCAGATGAAAGGTGCCCTTTTGGCACCTGCACAGCATCAGTGCCCCAGGTTAGGACAACCTTCTCCACAACTAAATGCACCTCTTTATTTCTGCAGGACCAGCCGAGCAACTAGGTCACCTCTGCTAATAGTGGGAAGACCTGGAGCCTGACAACAGCACAGTGATTTCCCTCCAGGTTTAAAAAATAAAAATCTTACCATGCATTGCCCAAGTCTGAGGAGTCGAACATAATTTTAATCCAGGGAAGGAGATTTTCAGCCATATCACACTTAGATTAATGACAGTAGCTCTGCACCCACTCTCTCCACAACAAGTTCAGGGTATGCAGCTTTAAAGCACTGTGTGCTTTACACACAACTTCTGCCTTGACACAAACAGGCTCTGTAAGAGTATTTAAGATGATTGCTACGTGCTTTTGCATGCAAACAACTTCACCAACAGCAAACTCCTCTATTGATTTTTCATATTCCCTTGCATCTACAAGAGGCATAAGGACTTGTCCTGACTTAAATACATCAATGTGTGTTGTCAAAACAGCCCAAGAATTACACAAATAAACGACTGTCACTGCTCACCTACCCAAGCTGGGGATAAACTTCCAAGTCATGGTGCACACAGCAGTGGGCCAGCTACAAGTCTTTGCATGTTGGAGGGAAGAGCAACAAACAAACAACAACAACAACAACAAAAAATCCTTGCACAACTAATGAAAACCCATCAATAAAAAGCACTCACTGGCCTGACCAGGAGCACTAAAAAGGATGACACCAAACCATTTTGCCCCCTACTAATTCAACCTTTCCCCTCCACACACCTCCTTTGTCTCTGGCTGCCCACGCCCTGCACACCTCACACTCCTGCTCGAGGTCAGCTGAGACCCTCCCCCCCAGCCCTGAGAAAGGCCTATATTTGATTATAACACTATATGATGTCACGTATCCAAGACAACTAAAGGCATTACAGTCTTCCAAAGATAAAACCACCTCTCAGCCATAGATTTCTGCAAGCTGGGACCCAGTGTGTGTGGAAGAGGTGAACCCCTGGGTGACAAAGGACATCCAGAGATGCTCCCTGGGGCAGCACCAACAGCAGGCAGGGCCCTTCCTGCTCCTCCTGGCTTGCAAAGTGGGGGAAAAATTGAAAATAACGGTTTAAAAAAAAATTTAAAAGGCAGTTATCACCTTCTCAAATCCAGCCTGAAAATAAAACCAACCAACCAAAGGACTGGACAAGCCATAAGCTCAGGGGCTTCATCTGAACCCTGGCATTGGTGGGCTCAAAGGGGAAGAGGGGTTTTCCAGGGATTTGTGGAAAGTCAATATTCTGTCACACCCTGTGATATAATTAAAGACAGGGTGGGGAAAAAAAAGTAATGAAAACCAATTCAAAGGTCCAATATTAAGAAAAGTTAAGAAATCCTGCAAAAGAGAAGGGATTAAATAAACCCTTATCATAGCCCAGGAAAGGGCAGTGAGCAAGAGGAAGATCTCATCCAATTTTTTTCATAAAAGTTTGCAATTTTTTATTAAATACACATATATACACGCACATATGTGGGTTTGTGTTTGAAACAAATATCTGAAAGGAAAATGATATGTGAAGTCAGACATGCCCTGACCTCAATCCAGACCCTGTACACAGCCCAGAGCCTCTGGGACATTTATTCCAGTGCTGCTTTCAAAGACTTTGCAAATGTGAAGCCTTTCCAAAGGCTGCAGTCACTGCTGGACCTGATTCCCTGTGCCTCAGATTTAAAACATGCACATGAAAACAGTCTAACAGAGAAATTGGGATATGAAAATAATTTTTAAAAAACCCAAACAAGCAGCGAAATCTAAACTATTAAGAAAAATCTTTGGTGTCAAAAAAGGGGGAGGGGAGGGAAATCAGTGCTTTCAAGAAAAATGCTTTACAGCCAATAGTAGCTTTTCAAGAGATGCTTATGGGTCATTTTCCTTAAATTCAATACTGTGCTTGCTAAGTGGACTAAAACGCAAAAAACCCGTAAACCACTGATATGTTCACAAGTGAGCAAATGACTTCCAAAATAATTCTGATGCTAATTCCCTTTCCAGGGTAACCCTTCCGTGTGTTTCTCCACCATCCTCTTGAAACAGAAGTGAACGCAGCTACATTTCAGCTGGTGTCACTACCAATTTACCAACACTAGAAAACATAAAGCTACCTTTTCCATACAGCTTTTCTGCCTTTAAAGTACCAGAACTCCCAATTTCCAGTGGAAAACCAACAATTTGAAGCTACACCCCAAGTGACCCTTCTTACAGATTTAACTGGAAAGCACCATTGCAGCTGTATCACAAAACCACATCACTGGTACAAACTTTGACTGCAAAGCTGTCCCCAGTTGCTGCTTCCCAGCTCCTGCTCCTAAAGCTTTCCTCCAGAGCCCGGGGAAGGCAAAGCAATGCTCTTTGCTGTGTTGACCTCCCTGGCCAACTTGCTTTTAATTTTATTCCACCAGTGTTGAACCTGGCTTTCTGTTTAAACAAACAAACAAACCCTCCTACTTTTGACTACTCGACATCCCTAAATCAAACCAAACTGGCTGATAACTGGTCGGGGATGATCCTCACAGATCAGAGGATGAGGGATGAGCGGTGGCTGCTGCTTAGCAGCAAGCTTCCCAGCTCCCAACTCCTTCAGCTCTACTTCATGAAACTTTTCCAGGCACCAAGTTCTCTCCCTACGCAGTACTCAGCTTTTAGGCAACCATGTACTTGCCCCAAATCTAAGCACCACAAAATCCAGTGACACTGTTGAAAAGAAAGCACAGGACTACACTTAAACTGGGAAACTAAAAGTAGTGACAAACTGCAAGTTAGGAATGCACTGAAAATAACCTGAGTGAAGACACGAAGACTGAGTGTGCAGAAGAGTAGGGGTGGGAGGTGATGCCTGCAGTAGTCAATTTAATGGAGTCCCTAACATTCTCTAACCCTTGAGGAAAAAGTAGGGAGTGTTAAGTCTAGTCTGAACATAATGGGAAAAAATTTTGAATGCACAAGGCAAAAAAAAAGGTCAAAATCCACATCACTGACTTTCAGTGTAAGTATTCCTATCTGCACAAATTCCAGGCTTCTCTTAAAAGGGTCCCGGTGCCCCTGAGCAACCACTCAGTAAAATGGGTATTCCTGCCCCAAACACAGCAGACGTGTTTCCCAGCTGCTGACCATACAGGCCAGCACTGAGCACTCAACAGCACTCCCCCAACCTGGAATGACCCAACCCTCGTGCTTCCACAGCTGTAAGGTTTTACAGGGAGCAGGAAGAGTACCAGGGGTCATAAAGATGCTGGCTGGCATCAGGCAGCACTTCTTCCATTCCATGTAATTTATTACCCAAGCACAGCGAGCTGTCTCTTCTTGCTGACCTGAATTGTATTTTGGAAGCACCACGGAACATCACTGCGTGCTTTTACCCAGCATGGTGAGGATGAGATGGAGAGCATGATCACCAAATCAGCAGGTGCACCGTGACAGGGAACAAACCCACACCTATCACACATAAAGATCCAGCCAGGAAAAAGGTGAAGCAGCATCTCATGGTTTCCTTGTGTCTTCTCTGGGAGCAAAGGCAGCCGCTGGATCTGGAAGGAGACATGCAGCCACAGGGACAGGGTTTGCAGCCTGCAAGCGAGCACTTGTCGAGAGCAGAGCCGGGCACTGCCGTGAGTCACCCCGAGCCGCCACAGCAGCGACGCGGTGCAGGAAGTTGCCCAACACCATTTCAGTTGTGGAGCGGCAACACACACACACACTGGGACGAGGCACTCGCTGCCTCCGTCTACTTCCCTCAGGAAAAGTTACCATCAGTGCAGTGACATCCTATAGATGAGCTTACACAAAATGCCCTCAGTTACCGGCAGGGGAGGAACTGCAACTGCCGCGGCGAGAAAAGCCAAGGAGCCAAAGGGAATAACCCAGAAGTTGCACCTCTGCTAAAAGGTACTGAGCATTCATCCAGACTGCTGACAGCCATTTACTTATGGGGACTAAAGGCTGCTTTTCATCCATCTGCCGCCAGGCAAGGAAAGGTGTGTTTCATGCAGCTTGTTCTGCACCACAGTAGTGCAGCAAGGCTATCCCAAGGCAGGGAACACCATCAAGAGATGCATGGCAGTGGTGGCTGTGGGCACACAGTCACTCCTCCCAACACCCATCCTTTCTGCCACCTTGCTGGCTATAATCCCTCTGTGCAGCTCCTTCTGATAAGGTATCACAAACCTGCACATGGAAAAAGTCTTCTGAGTGCCGGGGGTACTTCCTCTCATAAATATCAGCTCCTTTTAACCCCAACAACAAGTAGGCAGGGAGAGTCGGCAGGGCAGGAAGGTGGAATTACAATCCCAGTGACATTAACAAGAAAACTTCTGCTGCTGTTACAGGAACCAACAGTTCTGCACCAGAACTGCATGGTTTTCTCACCAGTTTAAACTATATCCACGTACAGCACCTTCAGATGCCAAACTATCTCATTCACCTGAAGACTTAGCTTTTGTTCAGCATGTCAGGTTTTCAAGTCTATTGCACTGAGTGGACAGAGCCCATGGTTAATAAAGATGGCAAAAAACAGCCTGACACATCCCTAAGCCTCTGTCTTCTTTCCAAGCCACTCCACGCACTTGCCAGGCAGCACTTCTCGTTCAGCAGGACCATTACACATCCTTCTATCCGCTCCATTACTTACTGGACTGGCACGTCCTGACACAGAGAGTTGCTGGCAATGCTGGTGCCTTCAGTCCTGAGCTCTCTAGAGGACACTGAAAGGCTCCTCAAGCAGAAATTCCACGGGGGCTGGAGCTGTTGAGGCAGCACACTCCTTGGTCGGTGTCCCTTTTAGACAAAAAATATCTTACTTCTGGGCTGAAAAAATCCCTGAGGAGCTCCCTCAGCACAGCCCCAGCAGCACTACCCAAAGCAGGTCACAACTTCATCCTCTGGTCTAGACACTGCCAACAAAGACATCGACCAAGTTTTATTCCAGCAAGCCCCTGAGATTGCTCAGAGCCACATGCCTGGATTGATACAGGGCCAGTGCCTCCAGCTCCCTTTAGGACCTGCAGGGCAGCCAGTGCAGCATCTCCACCACAGTCAGCAAGTGTAAACACCATGTAAAGCAGCACTGCTCAGTTTATGGGCATATCTGATAACAAAAAAAAAAAAAACAAAAAAAAAACAACAACAAAAAAAACCCCAACACTAAAAGCACAGAAAAGTCCTATACTTATTTCAGGCAACTCAAACATACAAAGTGACAATAGCCATCTCCTCTCTGTTTCTGCAAAAGTTAAGTAGCACAGCTGGACACAAGTGAGCCCCCAGCAGAAGCTGATCTGCTGCAGCAGCGCGTGGCTGAGGTCAGAGATAACACACCCTGGCACCCGGCTAAATTCATCAGCTCAAGCCCTGTGCTGCACTAATTGCTACTGTAGAGCTTTCAGTTCAGACCTGTGTCCAACTACCTTCTGCAGAGCTTGGGAAATGTGAGTTGGCACCTGCCAGGAAAAAAAAAAAACAGCAACCTTCAAACTAGTTCAAGTTTCCGGACAAAAGATGCCAGCTTAATTTTTCTTGCATAGATGCCGCATCACACCAGGCTTTAAGGAGGGGAAAAAAATCCTAATCCAAGAAACACAGCAGAAGTTAAATGATTCACATGTCAATATATTACAACCCAACTATTACTAAATCCGTCTAAATGTAAGCCCACCGATAACAAGATTTGGACAGCGTGTGTGTGCGCAGATATATGTATGTATACACATATATACATGGTAAATTATATATAAACTTATCTTGATTTCATAGATTAGCCACAAAGCTAACCAAATTGCTTTCTCAGCATTTAAGTCCACCATAATTCAGCATGTTTAACTCCACATTTAGCATACAGCATCCATCCACAGGCAGGCACCACGGCAGGAACATGAGTTTACTGGGTCCTCTTCAACGTTATCCTTTATTTTATTTCTTTGTTCTTTTTATTCTTTGTTTTGGTCTTGTCATAATCCAAACCCTTACCAACAAAAGCCAGTTTCCGCTCCCACAGAACCTGAGCACCAAGCACGCCGGTGCGTCCAAGTGGGAGTAAGGCAGGAAGGCAGTGGGATGCTGCTCCGCTGCCGCCACCAACTCATCGCCCAACTTCACCAAAAAAACCCCGAAAAAGATGGAAAACTCCGAAAGGCCACGTGCATATCCCAGCCTCACCTCGAGCACTTCGCCAGCCGTTTCCTGGATTTCACCCCAAAACGCGGGAACGCCGGAGCGCCTCTCCCACACTGCCCCCACCTCTGCAAGCCACAGACGCTCCGCACATCCCCGGGGGCTTCCCGCCGGGTCGCGGACAACGGGGCGCGGCGGAACAACACCGAAAGCGTCTTTATTTGATCCAACGCAGCGCCTGAGTTTGATGAGGGTGACCCGGAGGCGAGGGGCACGTCGGGGCCGCGCTCCCGGGTCCCGGCCCCGGGCTGGCCCCGTCTTCCATCATCCCAGCTGGAAGCGCGCAAGAAGCGCGGGTTTGCCCTGCCGGAGGAGCGGGTGAGGGGGGAGGGGGTCACCCGAGTGAACCCCGCGGGCGGGCGGAAGCTCCGCGGAGCCGCGCCGGGAGGAGGAGCTGCGGGTGCAGGACCCCGGGGGAGGGGGTGCGTGGGGACCCCCCCTTCCCACGCACCGCCACCGAGAGC
>WEIT01031406.1:54408-129108 GCA_013389985.1 Dryoscopus gambensis
CCCGCGCCCGCCGGGCTCCGCGTCCCGCCCCGAGCATCCGCACCGCCTGGGAAAAGTTTCCCTTTCCCCCCAGGAATACCACAATTTCAAAATTTTAAAAATTTAGGAACAGAAATACATAAACCCCCCTTGTAGTTTCACTTCCCTTTCCTCACCTTCTTTATATATCTATGTAGATATATATATTTTTTTCTTTTTTTGTCTGCTTAACAAAAATGAAGCCGCCGCCGCCGCCGCGTTTGCCCAGCCTTGTAGCGCAGTGTCGTCCGCTCGTGCTTTCGGCTTTCAGCTTTTCGAGGCAAGAACTCTGCTGTTTGTTCAGCAGGGTTGGACAGCCCTGCACGCACGTGCAGTTTTACAACATCATAAAGAGGACCTCGGGAAGTCGCTTGCAGGGAGAAGTCTTGTTTCAGAGCTGGTCTTCCACTGCAAGAAAAGTTTGTTCACTTTCCCAAGGTTTCTCACCTTTTGTGTACACCTTATGCCTGCCTTATGATGATTTGTGGTAGTTTTATTTATAAGGAACGATGGGAATGCATTTCAAGGAAATTCCCTCACTCCACGTTAGGAGGAACCAGTGGTTGGGGATTTTTATTTTATTTGAAACAATTTCAGAGAACAACCTCTTGGGTGTTTTAAGAGTGAGGATATATCAGGCTCAGGCTTTTAGCAGGCAGAATATTCTTCCAAGGGCAGAGGATCAAATCCAGTGGCAGGGAGGCTCCTTCCACTGCACCATGAAGCATGACCAGCTTCAGAAACAGAGCCCAACCACAGAGTTCTGATCAGAATAAATTATTCTCAGCTACTTTCATTTAGCTCCTACCTAATTTCCACTGATTGAATGCGTTATGATTCATTCAACCTTTTCCTTTTACAGCCTCAGAAGTTAGCCAGGGCCTTCCTACCCTCTCAGCAGACAACAGAAGTGCACTTGTATTAATTATGTATTGCTAAAGCCATCTAACGCTGAAATCATACTCCACTCCTAAATCATTAAAAATAGACCTAACGCTGCTGGTATCAGCAACACTTTGCCTGTAAGAGGCTCTTTTGCCTGAACCCCTGTCCCTCTGAAAGTGCACATCAGCGTGCCTTGTGTGCCTTCCACACCTCAGCCGCCTCGGCAGAGGGAGGAGCAGGGCCCAGCGGAGCATTGTTTGCCCGTTGGGATCAGGGTGTGTTGCTTTGACTTTTGCCCAGCTAGGCGGCAACCTGAAAGAGATCCCTCCAGCTCCAGTTTATTGCGCGGAAGGTTCAGTTTGGGCCTCCAAAGGTGGGATCTACACTCAACCTTTGATTGCATTTACACCCTGGCCTTTAAGATGTGTCTGCTCACAGGTTCTTTCCACTTACCCCTTAAAAATGTAATCTGAGTTCAGCAGGAATGCAAGCTCTCTCCCCCTTTATAGTTTAGTGGAAAAAAACCACCACAAAATCAAACAAGAGTTAAAAAGATAAAAGCTGTAAGTGCCCTGAAAGTTGACACCCCCTCAAAGAAACAAAAATAAAACTTGGCCTTTGAACCAGCATTTTATTTAAACCAACTTGTAGCACAACACTTCAAATAAAATAAAGGGTTTCTACACCTCCTGAAAAACATTGTCACCTTTATCTTCCTCAGCCCTCTCTACTCCTCAGCATACCCATGTTAAGCCTTTTTGGCTTTAAACTGTACTACTTTACTCTACTGTACTACGGTACTGTTTCTTGTTAAAAATTCTCCATTTTTGTATCAATAAAGACAGTAACCAAGATGTGAGGTTTTCTGCATCTCCCTCTTATCTCCACGTCCAGCCACAGTCACCTTCACTCTTTGGCAGCCTGTGAAGTCACCGGTGGCTGCAGCAGCGCATCTGGGACAGGGGACAAAAGAAAGTCCAGCCTCTTGGAGAGGCTTAAACTTCCTGCCTCATGTGCTACTCATCCCCATAAGGCTCAGCAGGCAAAGCTAAGCCTCCCAGCAGTGCATGTATAGTTGCAGCTCTGCAACAGCTTGTCTGTGCGGGGTTAGAGGAACTGTAGCCGGCCCAGCCTAGTGGGGTACAGGGAATTTTTGGGTCATCAAGGGTACACTCACACCTCTCCTGATGTCTGCCTGTCCTTGCCTGTACTGACTCCTGACTAGCAACCTCAGTCAGCATCCGGATGCCTCACTTAGTGTCCAGGCAGCTACCAGATGATCAAGGGAACTGTGTTTGTCTCCGCTCAGTGTCCATACCAAATTAGATCCCTGCTTCCTCACCATGATCCATTTTCCCTGCTGAATTCTGCATGCGATTAGTGAGAGCAAGAGGGAGCAGGTGGTAGAGGGCTCAGAGCAACGGCATCGGACAGAGCCAAGGCCACTGGTGTCATCCTGCCGTGCATTTGATCACCTCCCAGGAGCTGGGGAGCCACAGCGTGGAGGATGCCCTGCCAAGGTGTTTTGTGCAGAATCCCTGAAAGCTGCTTGCTCCCACATTTCAGACTGAAGGCATTAAGTAACTTTTTCCTGCAATGTCCCCTGTCCCACGATGGAGGCCTGTGGCTGCTGGCAGTCTGAGACCTCTTTGGTCTCCCTCATGCACCATCTTAGTTTTTGACTCAGAGCACCAGAGCTACTGGTAGAAACCTACAGCAAAACAGCAACCATGCAAAGCAGAACTCATCCAATAAATATGACAAGGACATGGTGCTATTTTCCAACACAGACTTTTAAAATAACTGGGACAGACATTAGTCATGATACCCCGTGTTGGTCTATGCACAGTTCCCCAGGATGTCCATGCAGCACCTCCTGCAGCCCCCCCCTCCCCACAGCAGGAGGTGTGAGGAAGATGGGCAGCAGAGGCCAAGGCAGGTGCTGAGGAGATGGCAGGAGATGCCTTCTACCCTACCCTTGTCACCTCCTGCTTTGAGCCAAGACAGACTCACAGAGGCTGCTGGTGCCTCCTGGCCCGGCTCCAGGCTGTCCTTGAATGTCCTGCCCACTGAAGGACAGCCGTGCCTGTTTTGCCAAGGCAGCTGTCATCACTACAGCCCTCCTTCCTGCCTCCTGCATGGTTTCTACCGGAGGCTGGCTGTCCTCTCCCCTTCAGGGCACAGCCATAGTTCTGGGTGACTTGCCATGACCACAGGTGATTGAATGCAAGAAAACAAACAGAAAAACCTGAAGCGCTTTTGTTGTTTGGGTTGTTTTCTGCCATGTGCAGAAAATCGGGCCTTCCACCTCTTCCATGTCAGGATCAATATCCTCAGATCTCCACTCTTACTTCAATACAAGATACGGATGAAGAAGGGCATCCTGGGAGAAAACTCTCTGAACACAGAGGACAATCATCCAAATCTGTTATGTGGAGGACAAGCCCACTGGGAAGGTAACACCTGCCTCCTGGCAGTTGCCATTTCCTTCTCCTGGGAGGAGAGGGCACAGTGGGGATCCTCCTCGGGTTGCCTCAGCCAACCTGTGCCACCCAGTGCCATGAAAGCACCTCTTCACCCAAGCTGTCATCTAAAGCTCAGTGCATATTCAGTGCTCTTAGCTTGCGCCCAAGAGTGTGGAGAGCAGGGAAGGGCAAGAGGGGAACTGCTAGAAAGCAGAGGGGCGGGTGCCAGAGGTGCAATGCCACGGGTGTGTGCTACGAGAGCCAGCGAGTCCCAGTTACTGTGCTGGGATTTCTGCCACACGTGTGAACAGTCAGCCAGGCTTCATAGTGTCTCAGCACTTCTCCTCATGAAACAACAAGCCCTTTGATCCTGGTGACCTATACCTGGTGTATCACCCTGTAAAAAGCTGGCATAAGAGTTTATCAGGTTAATCCATCCAGGAATAGCATCGTCTCTTCCGCGGGAGCAAACCAGCCTGCTGTTCACGTCTCTGGCTAACTTTTCGTTCTGCCCAGGGATGCTGTGAGAGAAATGCTGGCCCAGAACTGGTTGGACACGTGCTTCTTCTAGGAATTCTTGTTGCAAGCGGCATCTCTGATTTACATTGACATCCCCGTTTGAAGTAATAACTTCAAAGCTACTTCCTATTTCTCCAGGTTGGTGTGTCTGCCTACTCAGCTTCCACACCGTAACTTTCTGCTTGCGGTTTCTATCTGGCAATGTCTCCTGCTTTGCTGTCTTCTACCACCAGCCTAGTTTAGCATTTGATCTCTTCCCTTGCCCTAGGCAAAGCCACAAAGGACACTGTGCAGTGTGTGGTTTGTAGCATTTCTTCTTCCACCATCCTGCTACCTGCCACGTTTGCTCCCTCTCAGCTCATTCTAATGTCCTGAACAGGAGTCAGTGCTGAAGTTCTTGTTCTTGTAGCTGTATACAGACAGGTCCACAGTCATTCATTTTAAGGACTGAATATGTCCTCAGCTTTTTCCTTTACTCCTGAATACCTCCTCCTAAGACTGAGGGTCTGTTAACATTTGCTGAGACCCACCTTTCTATGAACATCTCACTAGTGTAGATCCAGACCTCAGACAAGCAGGTAAGCCACAAAGGAAGTTGTAGGGGTAATGTTAGCTGTAAAAATTAAAATTTAGATGACTTCTCAACCACACAACCACTGACTGGAAAAATGTGCAGTGTTGGTTGCAGTATTCCTCCCACACCACATCACATGTCCAAGAACTGAATTAAATGTCTTGAATTACCATCAAAATATTAAGACTTTTCAATATCGGATCTCCAAAAATGTTTTCAGAGCTAAGAAGTTACCTTTATTGGAAAGAGCCTGAGAACATTGCTACTCTGGGAAACACGTTGAGTGGGAATATCAACCCTAGTTGCACCTGGTTGTGTGGTAGAGCTTATGCTAGCTCAGTAAATGATGTAAGCCTAAACCTGCATAAGATGGTTCTGCAAAAACAGGATAGTGAATATTTTTTCCAGTTTAGCTGAGTAAATTTTTTTAATCTTCTAAATAATACAGCTGGAAAATACAGACAAGGAGATTAGACAAGATGCAGTCTGGTTTGAAAGCTTTCGCATAAGAGCTTACTCAAGAATGGACAAATCAATCACAGAGCAAAGCAAATGTGGTCTACCTTAGCAACACACCATATACTTAGCACTGTCATCTATTTACTCTTAAGGAGGAGCAAGTTTGTCTGTAGACTTGCTATCCTCAACAAAAGATGAGGAATAAAATCAGCATCTTCACTATTGGAAAGAACTTTGCATTGCTGACAGGTAACTTACCTCCCTCTCTTTATGGGTAATACAAATACCTTAGAGAAAATAGTAGCAATTTCCTAAATAAGACCAAGTCAATTGTTTTTGTTGCGCACAAACAAAAAGATTCATGCCTTTTAGTATCTAGCCCACTATGTAACGTGCCAGGCTGAATTACCCAGAGATACTTTGTTTTGAAAGGATTGCAGAAATCCTGCAGGTTTAATTGCCAATAAATCAGCATGACCTCCACTCCCTGACACTTTTTTTTCACAATGATCTTTTCAAGCAGAAAATGAAGAGACTGATTTTTACAGTGTGTGCATACTGCCTTTGGAGAGATAAGAGCAATGACACACAGGCAGGTTCCTCCATTAAAAGCTATCCTAGATAATGAAGGACTCAATCAATGGTGTGTTCTGTTTGCTTTCTGCTTATTTTCACCTTGTGTTATGGCACTCTCTTTTTGTTGTGATTAGGAGAATACTTGCTTGTTTAACAATTGGCTTTCAACTTGTATTCGACAGTACTTGAAATGAATTTACTTGTGGTTCATTTTTATGCTGATGCTTAAAATTTTAAGACAAATGGAGGTAGTTCAAATTCTGATCTGAGGTTAAATATCTGACTGAGGACTTGGCAGCTTGAAGAGAGCTTGAGCACTTTTAAAAGAAACTATTTTGATTTCAATGCAGAATACTCATTATGGTGCCTCTCAGTAACAAAGTTTTATGGTTTTACATTATTATTCAAAAGAAAAGGTACTATTTAAAGCCAATGAAAAACCTGAAAGCTACCCCCCAATCTTCCTGCACGTTATAAGCTTTACTTCTCATACCAGCTTTTGCTTAGCCTATCTTTAATACAAATATCTTCAAGCATTTACAAGTGCTTAGCTTCCAAACACCAACTGAGGCAGCTGGTTATTATAATCTCCTCTAATACAGATGGCTTCATACGGGGGAAACTGGGAGGGGAACAGCATCTCATCGTTGTACAGTGGTGGGCTGGGGTTCCACATCTCTGAAATAATCCCCAGAGAGATTTGCTTTCATCCTGCCATCAGGATGTGTTTTGGCTGAATGAGGAACAGCACAGAAGAGCTGTGGCTCTGCTGTCAGATGTTTTTGGACTCGTGTTACAGGTGATGCCATCCTCATGTCCAGCAAGAGGAATGCACAAGCTTTCCAGGGCTGGGAGGACAGCTTTGGGTCATGCTCTGTGAACGTCCCCTTTGCACGTGACACAAACCAAAGAGCACCTGGCAGGAGACAAAGCAAGACAATGATCAGCCTACCAATTCCTTGTGTCTTCCTGGGTACTTAGCGCAATGCTGTTGGTTTCAGCTAGGACAGAGTTGATTTCCTCTCAGTAGCTGTTGCAGTGCTGTGTTTTGGATTTGGAGTGAGAATGGTGTTGATAGCACACTGATGTTTTGGGTTTTGCTAAGTCGTGTTTATCATAAGTCAAGGAGTTTTTCCATGTCTCACATTCTGCCAGTGAGGAGGTACACAAAAAAACCTGAGAGGGAGCATAGCTGGGACAGGTGACCTGAGCTGACCAAAGGCATATTCCACACTATGGAACATTATGCCCAGTATATAAACTCGGGGGAGTTACCAGGAAGAGGGGATGATCTGGGTTCGGGAAGGGAGGGTCTGGCATCTGCCAGCAGGTGGGGAGCAATTGCATTGTGCATCACTTGTTTTTTCCCTTTTTATTGTCATTATTATTATTGTCATTTGCAATTATTACTGAATTTCACTTTATTTGTGATTATTAAACTGTTCTTATCTCAACCTATGAAGTTTACTTTGATGCTCCTCCCCATTCCACTGTGGTCGGGAGGGGGAAGAAAAGGGGCTTGAGAAAGCAGTTGTGTGAGAGTGGCTTAATGTCCAGCTGGGCTTAATCCACAACCAAAACTTTTATGCCAAGAGATTGCTATAGAGTTATGCCATCATTGGTATTGAAGTGTTGACTCAGGCAGTACAAGTTACCAGTTCCAGTGACTTCATGATATGACAGGAGCTCATAAGAAGAGTAGTGTGGAGTTCTGATCCTTTCTGTCTAGGGCCAGTGTGGTTTCAGACTTCAGGTACATTGAAAATTGTGGGTTTGCCGCCTGGTTCAGCAGGGAATTTACCCTTTGTCTGAATCTCCCCCCATTCCTGAAGTTGTTTGATAATCTCTCCATACAAGAGAAACTCAGGACGTGGTCCTTGTACGAGGTAAATAGCAATGGCTGGTTTGGTACAAACCAATTCTCAATGAATTTTTCAAGCAAGCGAAGAAATTCACTCTCACATGGATGATATTCCATCATCAAGTGAAAAGTCACAGCCTGTTCCAGTCAATGATTTCAGACAGGCTCCCTGCCTGGAAATGTTAGAAAGATAATGGTCAAGGGCCGTGTGACTGCTTGTTGCACTGTCTCTGACAGTCAAAATCACATTTTTGTTAAACTTTCCTTTTCAGGGAATGAACACTGAAACCCTTATCCCCACGTGCTGGGGGCTGGCATGGCCCCTGCCAGCTATGTCTGAGGGGCTGACTTGGAGAAATAAAATGAAAGGATACCAAGTAGATAAAGATGCTGACCTGTGACATTGCCATCACTCAGAGTATAAAAGGCACGGAAGAGAAGGGTGATTGAAATGGCTTCTTTATTCTGTAGACAAAAAATACTATTTCATTCTTTCATTGCCTGGGCAGGATGTGCTGGGCAGAGGGATCAACTGTGTTGAAACTCCTGGCTATGGAATAAAATTTGTCCTCTTCAGTGCACTGATGCTGTGTGTAATCTCATGAGTCAGAGCAGGAGATGGATGAGGTCTTAGAAAACAATCTGGACTCAGATGTCCTGTTGGTTATGGTCTTATTTGGAGAGAAGAAAGCCTATTCAACACCAGCTGGTGTATTTCTCTATGGCATTCAGGAAGGTGACTTCCAGTTGATTAAGGGCAGCATAATGATCATGCAGCATTTTGTTTGGTTGATATATTCATGCACTTACTGCAGCCAGCAAACCGTATGCCACTAATGGTCCTGGTTGAGTGTAGGAAGCCTTTTCTCTGGAGGCCAGTGCTTTTAGGCACACTCACAATACCCATCACTCATGGATTTTCAAGGTTTTAATCCACTTCACTATCAAAGTACCAACAGCTGGCTTGCCAACATTAAGCCTGTGGATCATGGATGTGCCAGGTATCTGAGGTAGTCGTGCCAATAATGACTGGTGGTGTAGACCTCTACACAGGCTGACACATCCTGCTGGGGAATGGCCCTTGAGATTCTCGAGTGGCATCTCCACCCTTCAGCTGAGTGGCTTTGGCAGCTATCATAGCTCAAGCAAGGCTGGCAGGTCCTTCTCAGCACAGGAAGGTGCAGCACAGCACCTCTCAGACTCATATCACCATGGCATCCAGCTGCAAGCAGCCAATGCAAGCTCCCCAGGGCTGTTTCCGTTTGTGAATGGGAATTTACAAGCTGCTAAAAAGCAGATAAAATAGAGGATGGGCTGAACGCTGGAAGGACGAAAAGCAGCTCTGTGCAAAACCATGTGTCCACACATGTACGTCTAGAAAATCCCCGTCTGAGACTGGTTTTAGTCAGGAACCAAAGAATAGTCATCCTGCCTCTCCTTCCCCAGGGTATTATTGTTGGCTCTCTTTTGGGGCAGACAAAATTTTGGTGTCCAGTTAGAGATAGTCCTTAAACCCCTTGTTTTGTTCACCAAGCACAGTTTGTGTTGAATATGCAATGAAGAAAATCCATAAAAATGTTGTTTGAAATTCATTTATGAGCCTGTCATTGCCCTGAGGGGGCTGCTTTGACCAGAGGTGCTCGTTGCAGCAATGAGACCGCAGAGTTCATTAAAATGTCAGGAATTAGCAGTGTATATTCCCCACATTCTGTTACTTACTTTTCATTTGTACTTTTAAAAAATGAAGTGTTTTGCCCTCGCAAGAATCTGTCAGGAGAAGAAGAAGAGGATTGAATCAGAGATCAAAGGCAAATAAAAAAATTAGAGCTCAGATGCAAATAGCTCTATCTGATAACTCAGATATACCTGATGAGGGCCTCCCAAGCCCAAATCCAAGGTGGGAGAGGGGACAGGGTGGGAAGAGACATAGGCTGTCCTCCAGCGCATAATCTGCAAGTTTGAAGAGGCCACTTTGCAGAGTTGGTGCTGGGGAGGAAGACCCAACGCCACATCCCAGTGAGCTTGGTCTCTGAGCTATGGAGCCCCCCATCACAAGGCATTTCTCCACGTCTTATCTCCAATGTCTTCAGAAAAAATAGTTTCACAACAAATATTGCGTCTACATCCTTGGGAAAAAGTTTTGGTTTTATGACCAGGATTTCCTTTTCTTTTTCCAGTGCAAGATTAGGTTTTGGCCAATGAAACTGCCTGGTGAGTTTTGGAGAGCTGGTGGTGTGTACTCTGTACCTGCAGCTGCTGGTGGCATGGTTCTGCCCTCTGACTTTGACAGGCTATAACAGCCTTGATGTCCTTATCTTTCTCTCACCTGTAAAAACCCAAATAATTCAGAACTCTATAGAACTTAAAGCTATCCAGGAGAGAAGAGCTTTCTCTGTCTTCTGCCAGTCCCAAGGCTTGAGATGATCCAAGGTGGAATTAATATTCCTTTGATCTCTCTACTGCCATATATCAGATTTCCCTAAAACGACTGTAATCAAAACACTTATCACTGAACATTACACTTAACAAGCAATTTCCACATTTGCATGTAGCGTTGGTTACCACTCAGCAGCAGTTTACAGCTCTGTAATCATTGCAAGGAATTTTCTCCATATGCCCCTGAAAATATCCAAGCTGATGTTCCTGAACTGGACTGTTCAACTTATTCAGGGTTACCCTGGCTTTCAGAAACACTACAAGTTACTGATTGCATTCCACTTCTACATTTTCTTTGTCTTTTGAAGCTGAGATTATTGTGTATATGTGTGTGTGTATACATGTATTTTTTTATATGTGTGTTTTGTATACACACAATTTAACTGTATATATAAATCGAACTGTAAGATTATACTAAATATTCAGTATAAATCCACTTTGTTATAGGTCTACACGGAGTTCAGCAAAAGAATGGGCTTTGTTCAGGTTAGAATATCTGGGATTTCAACAAAGTGAAGAAGAGTAGTGACAAATGGCTGGGCTCAAACACAGAAATGCTCATTTGAGTAAATTTTCTGGGATATTCCTGGGCATCTTGCTTGGTTTGGGATGACAGAATCTGCCTCAGAGCAATTTCTTTCCTTTCTGGAGTCTGTGAGAACATCTCCAGTTGGGTGCACAAAGTCAAAAGCACCTTCTGCACACCTATTTCCCATATTTGACAGGGACTGCCTCTGCCAATGCCACAGGAGGGGCTTTCCCTGCCCCTTCCAAGGAGGCAGAAGGGACCAGAGTTCAGGCTCCAGCACCTTTTCTCCCAGCTGGTCTCAGCTTGTGGTCCCAGGATGGTTGCTGGAGAACCTTTTAGAGGACTTTCCCCCTGGCACTGGAGCAGTTGCTGTAAAACCCATGGTAACTCATCTGCAGAGAAGCAGCCGCCACTGTGAGCCCACTTTGCAGGGCACCTGCACTTCCTGGCAATCCTGCTGGCAAACCTGCAAGCTCTGCCTGTTCAGAGCATTGTTCCCTGCCTCATTCTCTGCTGTATCTCTCTTCTGAAAGTCACTCCTGATTTACAGCAGCATAGCTTGGACAGTGTAACTTAGATCAAAATCAGGTTCCGAGGCATTTCACTTCCATAGACCATTACACTTTATCACCAGAAATCTTTAGATTAATATGATTTGGAGAGTTAATTAGAAATCAACAGGCCTTGGTACTACAGCCCACTGGAGGGTTGTGCTGTGGGCAAAGAGAGGTGCCTGTCAAGCTTCCCGAACTATAAATGCTTCTGACATGCACATCTGTGCAACAGCTGGCAGGGATTACTGCCTGGACCTGATTACAGCTGTCCAGTGGACTCATACATTCCGGCATCTGCATGGGGATAGCCTCTACCATAGCTGAGGATCCATCTATTTCTGTTTAATTCACAAATAAAGGATGTTGCATTAACAAAATTGCATTGTTTGCCTTTCTCGAGAGGGCCCAAGGCCTCCAGACATTGCAGGTGCCTTGGCCAAAACCTGGGGGTGGAGGAAAGCCTCCAACCCGCATGGAAAGCACACACTCATTCCGAGAGAGTGAGTGGGGAGATGGGAGCCTGATAAGAAACATGATGAGAAACAAAATAAAATGCAAATCATTGTTAACGTTTCATGTTATGTTGTTTGACATCCGCTCTGGCACTGACCCTTTTGTCTGAGAGAAAAACATCAGACAAACTCAGGAGACAGAGAGAAAAACAAGTTTTTTTAATTATCACAATGAACAAAAACTGCATTTAATTCTCTCTGAACTGATATCTTGCTCAAATCAGTTTTGACTTGAAAACATGGAACAAGATCATGAAGAGGACCAAATTAATTATTCCACTGGCATGTCTGAGGTGGTATGAAACCATGCTGGTTTTTTAGCTCTTTACTGCAACTTGGATTTTGGAGCTTCAGTCGATCAGAATGAAGCATAGAAACTGCTACTCCTTACTTGAGGGTTCATTTGATTATTCTAGGAACTCATGAAAGGTAAGTTGGACAAACCAGGTTTATATTGCATAATTTCTAACCTAGAGAAACACTGCACGTGAGTAAAATTCCAATGAATGTAGGGCTAGGCTTTCATGTAGAACTTTAGTCCTAGATCTATAACTACACCCACCAGCAGTAAGCAATTTTGCTCTTTTAACTTCGAAAGATCACATCTAATTAATTAAGATGATGAATTTACTTAATGTTTGAGAAAAAAAACCCAGTCAAATAATGTTAAAACTTATTTTTGGTGTTATTCACTGTTCCTATACCCACAGGTTTGAGCCACCAGTAAGGCAATCCATCCAAATCCATCACTGGCAAAGCACTTCATGTTGCCAAGGATCCACACAAGAAGGCAGCAGTGTTGCCCCAAACCCTCCTGTTCTGAAGACTAAATCATTAAGCATGGAAATGCAATAATTTGTCCTCTGCACAGGGAGGACCTCAGCAAGAGGTGATTTCTGTGATCCTGTGAGCCACCATTCAGAGGCTGCATTTTGTTCCTGAAAGCCACCGATGAGGTGACAAGGCGGCCATGGTCACTCCAGACAAGGACCCTTCTGGCCCATGATTCTGTGCCCAGCCATGGCCAGAGGTGGACGGTGGGGGGAGGCCAGGAGCAGCACAAGTGTACGTGATCCTCCTGTCCCTAATGTTCTCCCAGCCTCTCCTTAGGCTCAGCTCGGGGGCTTCCAGGGCCTGCTGCGCTTTGTCATTCAGTAACCAAAGGGTCTCTCCTCCGGGCACTTTGCCATCTTCCCTTCAAACTCACAAAACACCATCCAAACACCACCCTTTGGAAAAGGCTTCCTAAGGTCCTCAGATGCACCACTGCTTTCATGGAGCACCACCTCCTTTTGTCCTAACCCTGGTTTACTGGCCTGCCTCCCTATAATTTGGTAGCAGTTAAGGAGAGGTCACCCCGTTCCCTGTACAAAATTCCAACATCTCTCTTCATAAAGACCATCTCTGTGTGACAAAGGCTGGCCAAGCACGCTGACAATAAAGTACTCTGACCCAGAACAAACTTTTGCCCTTTAACGGAGGGAAGCTAGGATGGATGGATTGCCCAAGAGATGGAAGCAGGTGGCCATGCCAGGGAGCAGCATGGTGGTGGGTGAGGTGACCCAGCATCAAGGTTCCATGACCAGATGGGGGCATCCAGCAGGCACATGAGGAGCAGCCAGGGATGGGAATGGGGTGCTTGGGGATCCAAGGAGCCAGGCAACGGGTGCACTCAGGGCCCTGGCAGCCAACAGCACAGGCCAGACACACTGCTTAGGGGTTTTTGGCTCTCTTTCCACCTTCAAGAGGAAGGAGGCTGTGACAGGAAAGTAGGAATTAATCTCCTGGCTCGATCTCAAAGTCCAGTCTGTTCAGCAATTCTGATTCAGACTAGTGTTGGATGCTTCCCAGGGTGTAGAAAAACCTGTGTTTTTCATCCCAACACCAGGAGTTAAACACTGGCTTCCAGGAGGCCATTCAAGAGCTTTTTCAACTTTATTCTCATTTGGTTTAGCAACAACAATAGTAAAGCTGGGTATTCCTGATCGCACCCGCTCCCCTTTGAGAACAGGGGGCAATAGGAAAGCGGAACTGGAAACGATTCCCGTGGCTAAAATCTGCAGAACAGAGGTGAACTGTTGGCTGAGCCAACACGGGCTCATACAGATATCTGAGAGTGTTCTGGGCAGGAAAACTCTTCATCTGGGAAACAGGAAGACCCCCCAAAAGGCATTAGCAAACCTTCTTTAACTTCCTGATCACATAGCTGTGTTTACACCACCCGCGTTATTTATTGGCCATGTGCTTGACAAGCCCTTACCGTGAGGAATACTAATTCAAGGTGGCAGTAAATTTCAGGAAGACAAGCAATTTTCAGTCAACATTTTTTCAATTAATATTATTTCCAGCCTTACCTAAACATGGGGACCTGCTTATATGGAGATTTGTATGGTAAATAATTTACTTTGTCCATACTTTTGTTTCAAATATATAAAAGAAACACTTCTGTTTAATTTTCTACTAAATCCAAATGATATTCTCATAAACTAATGAACAGTATCACACCTTTATATACTTGCTGGTTTTCTGATTTCTGTGTCAGAATCTCTTTATATGAGGCCTGAAGGGAATAATATCACTTGCTTCAACCCTGCAGCCAGTTGCCAAAGGAATGTATAGTGAGAATAAAGCCAATTAGGTATTAAGATGGCCTCTCCTGTTCTGCCAGGAACACTTTTATATCCATACCAAATGTTTCTGACTAAGTCAGTTGTAGCTGCACTCATTGTTTTTCACAGCTTCCCAGAAGTGAACGACACAGCAGCTGGGGCTGGCTCCAGTTTGGGGGAGCAGGAGATGAATTTGTCAGTCAAACAGCCAGAGTTACAGAGATTTTGGAAGCGTGGATCAAATCCCTGTCCACGGCGCATCATCACCTCAAAATGAGATCATCACATGGAATAGATTGATGAGGGCACAGCAAAATCAATCCCCTGTATGCCATAAAAACCTGTCGGCATGTGCAGAGACACGTGTGATGTGGTATTTCACAAAATTGCATTTACGCATGACAGTAGATTCCTCTGCTTATGTAATCATTGTATTGGCATTCACTGCAACCTACTTGCAGGAGCATATTTTGAATTTTCAAAACATGGCTAAGCTGGCAGGTGTTGTGTGAGTCAACATCGAACTGCAAAATTGCATGTGAGTGATGTCCTATCACACGTGAATATCGGTGCTATACAAGGACATGAAAAAGCCTTTGCAAGGTTTAAGTTAAGTAGACTTCAATTAAAATTAATTATGGCAATGATCTCAAACTGGATGCAATCACAGCTGATGACTTTGTTTAAAAAATGTGGCAAAAGTTCAAAGCGCAGCCCTGAGTTTTAACCACTGGAGATGTGCTTTTGCTTGTTTTTGCAATCAGATTTTCAGCTTCTCAGGAAGTCCCTGAAGCTTTGTTGTTGCTGATTATGTAAAAATATAAAATTATGTATTTATTACCCCCTATAATAAAAAACAAAATGAGGATGGATGAGCTGTAAAGGATTACACATATCCAGGCTTTTGCTGGCTGATATCATGCATTCTTGCCATGCAGAAGGACGCCAGGTCAGTGCCTCACATTCTGCCACACTGAGCCGCCCACGAAGAAGCCCAGCAGCCACTAAGGTGGTTAATTAAAAACACTGTCTTTGGTGCTCCAGCTCTGTGCCCTCAGCTCTTCCCTTGGGCCTTCACTGGATGGACCTTTCTGAAAATACAGGAAACACATTCCTGGGAGCAAATGACAGCACTCAGGCTGGGTACGAGCGAGCCAGGCTGCAGGTCACCATTTTTGACCTGGGGAAAAAGGGAAATTTCTTCTGCTGGTGGAACTGCTTCAGCTCCACTGAGCTCATTAGGAGGATATGTGTTTGCATCAGCTGCACATCTGTCTCCCAGATTCCTTTGCTTACTCCTTCCAGGGATGAAGTGGTCTGAAAAAGAGCCCCGGAATGTCACTCTGAGAGACCGTTTTGATGCAGGGACGGGCAGGGCAGAGTCACTTGCGTGTGACAAACCAGAGGTAACGTCAGCACTATCGACGTGCATCGGGCCTGCTTGCAGCCACAGCACCCCTGAGCCACCACAGCCTCGCCAGCACCAGCACCACTGAGAGTGTGCATGGGGAACAACAGGCTGGCTCACAGAGAGAAGCGAGGCTGACCTTGCTGTGCGTTATCCGAGCCCCTCTCTTCAGGGGATATCACACGTACAAATCCATGGCACCACACTTGATGGCAAACGGGAACTTTGCAGTTGGACCCTGCAGAAAGGCAATTAAGTCATCAGTATAGATTAGCTTCATTTTATTTACCCAGGAAACATGAGGCTGATGCAAGCCCCATGATCTTTCTACTTAGAGCTGCTTTCTGGTTACCATGGCAGGTACATCCTCCGTTACGTTTCTTCTGAGCTTTCCTGCTCTCTTTTCCCTTTTCCCATGTCTTGCACAATGTTGTGCTGGCTGTCAGCATTTAGTGAGCTACAAAGAAACAAAAGGGTAAACTTTTCCCGTGAGAATTAAACCCAAACACAGCAGAAGGTTGTTTAGCAACTTTATGAAGAGCAAGGGAAGACATCAGGGCTCCTGAAACACCTCTGTAGCAGTGCTTCATTAAGTTTTATAACTAAAACAAGGCTTAATGTTTTACTGCGTCTGAAATAATGTTGCAGACTCAGGGCAGGGATATTTTCCTCCCAGTTATGTGACCATACAGCCGCTCCACACAGCCACCTCCAGGCTGCTCAGGTGAAGGCTTCCATCCATCGTCAAAGCCACACTTTGGAACCAAATGTGGAGCCACAAGGACAAGAAAAATGCTCTCCCACTGATGAAGCAACGGTGGCAAAATAAGCCACCAGCACATGCAGAACTGACAGTGGCAATAGAGTCTTTTTACTGTATTAATCACATTGATTGGGGGATTTTTATCTATCTAGGAAGAAGATAAGTTTTATCATTGCAGGTGCTGTCTCTACTGCAATCTTTGCTGACAAAAATCGTACCAACAAAAACATCTGTACAGAAGCCTTCAGTCACTCCTGCATCTGTGTCTTAAGATGTGGATGCAAATATTCTGTTTGTATTAACTGAAAAAAACCTGGTCTTTCTGCTCCTGGCAGTATTAAACAGCTCCTCACACATCCTCTTAATCATATTAATTTATTCCCAGCTTTAAATATGTTTTCCCAGCTGCTAAGGCAAACCTTACTCACACTTATGACAATACAGATTTAAAATCTGTATCAATCTGATAATATTCAGACATTCATTTTGAAAGCACAATTTGAGCCATGACCACAAAAGCAAGTGCACTTGTTTATCATCTCTGTGGTTATTTGTAACACTGTGGTTGCTTGGAAAATACAAGATTCTTTTAAGTAAAGTCTTTTGGCACTCTCTAAGATGTATGTAGATGTAGATAGCACATTTTCAGCAACTACAGTCATGTATTCTCAATAATGACTGTAACAGTGAAACTGTTTTTTGTGTTTTTACTGACGTGATAATTGGTTTGAATATTGCAAAGTATGGGGCACAAGAAAGTATGGTTGTTATATTCTGAAAAAGCTCTCCATTCTGTTTCCATAACACAGGGAAAGTCATAATTAACATAATTTGTAAAGATGGTATTACATTAGTGGTGGCACACAAATCAAACACTAGTTGAAAGCGTTCTCAATATCCATCACACGTTTTGTGCAATCCAAGTGATACTTCTGTAGCTGCCAGTTAAAAAATCCTTAACCACCTCCTGTAGTGGTGCTCAGTAACACAACCAGAGGAAAGAGCTGGATTTGATTCCATGTGAGACTGGTGAGCAAGGAGAGTTATAACAAATTTCTTTTATTTTTTGAATAAACAGCCACTGGAGGAGACAGAATCAGAGTAAGAGTACCACAACACTTCATTTAGCACTGAGCTTTATTACAATCTTAATGGCGAGGTGAAGACTTTAAACAAAGGAGCAAACTTCACCCATGCTGTACCTCCAGAGGTGCCATGAAGACACTCAGCTACTTCACGGAAAGAATGAAGCCTGCTGCCTTTATTTTTCGAGAGTCACATCTTGCAAACTTTGAGCTCCTGTACTTGCATTTCCAGGAGATAAGGCAAGACCTTCAGCTGGCACAAAAAAGGCAGTGTTGCCAACTTCCATCCATTCACCTTGGATGTTTCATGGCTGGCCCACTCAGGCTCAGCACATGCTTCCAGGTGACTCCCTGATTTCTGTTTTGGTTTTGATGTTGCTTTGATGTAGGGTTTTTCCTTCCAATAGTAATTTGCTCCCCTTAATACTGAAGCTGGAGCTCAAAAGCTTCCCCAGCAGACGGTGGCTGCAGACTGTAGTGCAGATCCCAGTCTGTGAGGGGTGGCAAGCCTTCAGCACAGCGGCCTTGCTGCTGTTTTCTTTCTTTTTTTTCCAAAACCCTCAAATGACAAGGTGAGGACTAAAAAAAACCCAACTCTCCTGTAGTGGTGGGTTGGAAGAGTGAGTCACTTCAACATGACTGCAGTGGGGAGCAAGGCTGGGGCACTAGCCACATCCTCATCCTGCATCCAGATGGGTCTTAGGAGAGTGGTCCCGGGCCATGTACAAACAACACAACTTCCTCAGGAGGGGAAGCAGAGGAGCAGGCACTGATCTCCTTTCTCTGGTGGCCAGTGACAGGACCTGAGGAAATGGCCTGAAGCTGAGCCAAGGGAGGTTTAGGTTGGATATCAGAAGAAAGGTTCTTCCCCCAGAGGGTGGCTGGGCACTGGAACAGGCTCCCCAGGGCAGTGGTCACAGCACTGAGGCTGACAGAGTTCAAGGAGCATTTGGACAATGCTTTCAGGCACAGGGTGTGACTCTTGGGGCTGTCCTGTGCAGGGCTGGGAGTTGGACTCGATGGTCCTTGTGGGTCCCTTCCAACTCAGGACATTCCATAATTCTATGATGACACTGTCTACACAACCTGAGTTTCCAGTGGCTACAGGGATGGAGCTGATATGGGAACTCCACCTGGCCACCGCACTCCTACTGCAACCAGCATGAATTAAATGCACAGTAGCCAAGGGGAGGGAAGTGATTTAAGGTTTAGTAATCTGTAAGGCACCAAATGTTCTAGGAAGAGAAAAAGAGAATGTCCTAATTTTTGATAAAAGTGGTGCTAAGGGTTGCTTCAGGGTCTTTATTTTCACCACCAATTTCCCAAAGAGTAAGGCACAGACACAGGACTGGGATGCAGATGGACAATTCCTGCACTTTACAACCCACACGACACTAAAATTTCTGTAGCATGCTCCCCACTAAATGAGACAAAGTTTATAAGAAGAGATTACATCTTTTACTAAAGCAGCTGCCCGTGCAGGAAGAAAATTATCCATCCCTTTGGGTGCACAAGCCCCTTTCCTAGTCATGAAGAGGACTTTAGAATAAGACACTTGAAGCACCACACAGCTGTATTTGGCAACAGGACACGCCCAGCCTGAGGTTTCTGCACAAGGGGCTTGCCTGTCTGCCCTTTACCATCCTTCCAGCTCACAAAACCAGTACTCAGGTGCCTGATTTTTAATAACTCACCACTCCCAGAGGCAATCTGACTACATGTTCTCAATTACTGCTGCAAAGGAAAAGGGACCTCTGTGGTTTTGGGGATTCAGGAAAAGACAGCTCTGCTGCAGTTTCTCAATTAGCTGCCCTAAAAGAAGAAACAGGGTGTGCTAATAATATAACCAAACTCGAATGCCAGACCTGGGAATTTTCCATGCAGATACCTTGGTTTGATCCTCAGGGGATAGCCGCTGGCCCACTGAGCGCAGGCACTGCATGTTGGGAAAGGACACCAGAGGCAGCACCAGTGCTCTGTGTTTTACTCACACAGAGAAATATTATTATGGATAATTTTCTAAAATGTCTAAAAATGCACCATGCCTCAGTACTGACACACTAAACCCAAACTTTAAGTTATATTCTCCTTGTACCAACATTCAGACACTGAGCACCTCATGATCCTGTGCATAAACTATTCACAACAGTCTGACTAAAACCACATTGCTGATAGAAATCCTTTATCCATTTCTTTGAACTTGTAAGGCTGCAGGAATGTTTTATTAGTGCAAGAGAAGCATGGCTGGACAGGCAGAGGATGTGGCCTCTGTGATCTTTCCTCGGACACTGTTTATCTGTGTGATGGTGGATGTTGATATACTGGTCAAAGATAACCTCAGCTGGGAGATTTTCATGGAAAATACTTGAACATCTGAATATTTTACCTGCCTCTCTGGCATCTATACTGAACAGGGCAATTTGTGCACTGAGTCAATCCTGTGCTTTTAGCCAAATGCCCAGCATCAACAGAGTTTCATAGCTGAGGGTTTAGAGTCACATACTCAAAGCCTGAAAATGGGCAAGGAGGGAATGTCCTGTCTAACAGAAGCTTTCTTCTAAATCCTGACTAATGGCAGTTGCCTCACGACTAGTTTGCAGCTCATCTGATGTAACTGGGGATATTCTGATTGTTCCCATAAGCAATCTAACATCTGCTCAGCTTCTGTGTGTACCAAGTCCTGTCACAGAGAGTGCTGTGGTCCCTGGTGCAGAAGTCTCTCCTTCCCTGCCTTCAGTGCTTCTCCATAAAGGGGGACAGAGAGTGCTTTTGGTCCAGGTTCTGTGAACACACAGGTATTTTGTGCTGCAGTCCCTGTGGCTCTCAGCATCTTCCATCAGTTCAGGACCGTGGCAGGAGCAGACAATAGAGGGTCACGCTGAGGGACACGAAGGAGAGAAGGAACTTGACCTGCCTCTTACATCTGCAATGCAAATGCTCTTTGCTTGACGTGTAATGGAAAGTGGAGCCTGTTTCTCTTGCTGTTGCTGTGACCAGCATGAGCAAAACATTAGATAGAGCACAGAGCAAAATATAAAGTAGGTGATATGGGATACAGATAATCACACCTCGCATGTGATGAAAGTCAACTGTGCCAGTCCACACTGCCTGCAAGGACAGGGCTGCCGAGACATCGAGGAAAACATTATCTACTCCATGGCAATAAGCAGCGTTTTGTTCCACTTATTTTTAGCTTGGTTCCTCCTCTTCCTCCCCACATATGAGCCCTCCAGCTCAAGGCAAAGGTCCAAGAACAATAGCGTTTCAAGCCAAGGACTAACCTCACAATCGGAAAACCAGAGCCTAGATATGACAGGCTGCCTTATTTACTAACACGCTGCCTTATTTACTAACACAAAGCACACAAAACCAAACCAAACCAAAATAACCTACTTCAATATTTTTGCTTCATAGAGCAAGGAAAGCGAGTCTCCCTTGCACTCAGCTCTGATGTGCTGCCATGAGGAATACCCTGAGAAGTCAGATGAGATTTATTTAGAACACTGAAACCCTTGTGTGTATGTTCTTGCTATAAATTCGAACCTCAAATGGAAATGTGATTTGAATTTAAACACTTAAAGCTGTGGCCTTAACAGTAGGCACTTTTGTATATTCATGCTCCTGCCACTGTCCTCAGTCTCCCGTGGCCTTGAATGACGTGTTGTTTTTAGACAATTGGCTTCTTGTCTGCAGAAGAGCAGTTTGGCCCTATCCCTTCCATTGTCTTTTATGTCCAGCAAGGAAAAGGGGGGAGGAGACAGAAAGAGAGAGACAGATTTCAATCAAAAGCACTGCATTGATAAGGGATTAATAAAAGCCTGCCTTGTGATCAGATGAAATCTAATAGTCAGCCTGAATGCCTTATATTTGATAAAAGAAATGATTGCTTCCGAGTACTGCCTGTGGAGTTGAGTACCTACGTCACCTGGAGTAGCAGCAGCTCCCGGCAGTGCCTGTTGCTGGTGGGTTTGGGCTCTGGCAGACCTTGCTATGGCCAACTCATCTTAAGGACAAGAATTTGTCAAGCTAATTGAGTAATGTGAGGATGGTGTTTAACAGCTGCAGGCAACGCCTGAAGACACAAACAGCTCTTTCCTAAAGGCAAGCAGCAGAAGTGGTGACGAAGAACAAAACAGGCAAAAGCAGGTAGTCTGCTGAGCACGGTGTTCCAGTGCTGTATTTTAACTGTTCCAGCAGGTTTTTAGTGCTCAGTGTTTTAAGGGCCAGACATCCCATGACTGTGGAGGAGCCAAGTGGCACCAAAGGGGAGAGCAGCAAATACGGGGCAGACACACACTGCAAAGGGAACACGGCAGTTTGGGTGTGGGCTTGGGACAGGAGGAGCTAGGGGACAGGCAAAGTCCCTGGCACACCTTGCTGTTTCTTGGGGTATCCAAACCAGCCCCCACTGAAGAAGGCAGCAGAAGCACCATCAATGTGTGAGGAAGGTGCTTTTGCTATGAGAGCGATGCTCAGAGACTCCAAAGAGAATACCAGTCAGTCATCCTTTATCCTACTCTTCACAGAGACAATTCAACATTTGAGTTACTGTCACCATGTGCTGTTACATTTCTTTTCATTCATATTTTTACAGCCATGTGTGTATTTGACCTGGGCCAGTCCCAGGGAGCCGCTGAAGGGAAGGAACACCTCTTAGGCAACTGGGACCTGTTTGCCAGCTTTCGTTTCCCTTTATGCTCAGGGGAGAGGAGAAAGGGGCACATCCCTGTGTCACTTTAGGTTGCCACAACGAAACACACAGAGATGCTGCATAGATATCACAGGTAAACATGGGCTTGCTGAGAAATAAACCAGCTGACAGGAATGACAACTACCTCATGCTTTTTGTTGGCTCCTCCTCAGTCTCTCACACGGTTTGCCAGGAGGAATACCTGCTCTTGCCAACACTGTCCCTGTCAGGACACTTGCTGGTGACAAGCCTGTCTGTCACCACTTCCCTCAGCTAGAGATAGTTCAGTCCCAGAGTTTTCTTTGAAGTGGAAATGGGGTCTCTTCCAGACACCCACCTATGGCATAACTTTTAAAATCTGCACACAAAAAAGCAGCACCCACTGCATGTGCACAGAAAGCCTCCTACATCTATAAGGCATCACCTGTCTCCATGTGCACTCCCAGCATGCCAGGTTCACCACACACAAAATAAAGAGGACTTCCAACTGTTGTGTGGGAAGCCAATATTTCCAGGAATCTGTCAGATTACCAGGAAAAATTGGAGAAGGTAAGTTTATTGGTAGAAGTGATAATCCAAAGCATCTGAGCTGTCTGAAAGATGCTTGACACCTCAGAAACTGCATGTCAGGTGCAAACACCACACAAACCAGATCACACGACTGGGAAATCAGCACAGCCTCAGAGAGCACTAGCAGATGCACGAACACCCAAAACATGAGGCCATGTTGGCCCTGGTAATTCACAGTGTCTAGAGATATTGAGCACACAGATTATTTTCTCTCACCTGGCTTAGTTATCCGGCAACATGAGACACTCGGCAATGATGAAAATTTCCCATTGGTTTCAGCCTTTCCCCATAACTCTTCTAAACACTCCCCGCAGTCACTCCTGTTGCTCAGAGTTTCATAGAATCATAGAATGGTTTGAATTGGAAGGAACCTTAAAGAACATCTCGTTTCAACTCCCCTGTGATGGGCAGGAACACTTTCCACTAGGCCAGGTTGCTCAGAGCTCCATCCAACCTGGCCTTAAACACTTCCAGAGGTAGGGCATCATCAGCTTCTCTGGGGAATCTGATTCTATGATCTCTCCCATCCCCTTCCCTTTGGAGCAGAGAAAGTCCCATTACCTGCCTAAATCAGCCCTTGCTACCATTTACTTTTGTGAGCCTTGATACAGCCAGGACCCACCTCAGACGTGCACAGAGATGTGCTTGGACAGGCATGGGTGACACAATGGTTGATACAGCAGTTTTCACAGCCATGCTTCATACACCATCAGCTGTGATTCCCAGATTCCCCAGCTCATCCTAGAGTGGTGCCCATTCTCTCTTTAGACATCCCCACCCTCCTACCTCTGGGAGATGAAATAGAAGAACCAACACAAATTCTTCTGTCAGGCTGAATTTGCTAAATATCGAGTTAAATACAACGCAATGGATTTGAAAGGCTCCTGAGAATGATTGCAGTGCTGACAAGCGTGGGTTTGTCAGAATTCCATTTGCAGCTGTCCCATGGTCAGCGAGTAATTCACACGTGCAGCCTCTTGCCTGAGTGTGTCCAACAGACTGCTCATGACCACTGTGTTTTGGACATTTTTTGCTGGATAATTTGGCCACGTCCAGCGCTATGGAAGATGATAGTCTATATTTCACCTAGCTCGGGACATCACAAAGGAATGCTGACAATTTCTTGCATGGAGGCACAGTCACATTTTCCATCCCATATCAGGTGCACGCTGCCCTTAGCGGCAGCTCACCTCTGGAACGAGGAGAAACGGCGATATCCTGGTTCCACAGCCCTCAAACAGCCTGACAGGACTCTTTAAAAATGACACCACAGATGTTTTACCAAGCTCCTGTTCACCATCTGCTCCAAGTGACACCACCAGTTTTCCTCGCGAAAGGTCACACCCGGCGTCAGTGGGAAGACGAATGCGGCTCTCGCATGCTTAGCTACAGCTGCGCCGTGCCTGGTTACAGGGTGTGCACACAGTGGCCACAACCGCCCGGCCCCTCAGCATGGAAATCAGCCATCTGCCCGAGGCAGCCTGGCAGAGCCAGCAGCCCGGTGAGCAGGAGCCAAGGAGCCTTGGGAAACAGTAGGAAAGAAAGGTACGAGCCCTTGTCCGGCAGGAGGGGGCACAGCTTCGTGCCACACTCTCCGTGTCAGCCTTGGCTCTTGGAAGGTGTGTCATCTGCTGGGCCAGTGCAGATGTACCTGTCAGGGTGGTCGTTCCCTGTGCGAAACAGAGATGCAGTTTTCCAAGGATGCATTAATCGCGGTCTGAGTTCCAGGAGACAGCGAACACCTTGCGTTATAGATAAATCAAGCACTGCAAAACAAGATGTGGTCACACCTTCAGACCAGTATTTACTCTGCTACTCACTCGCCTTCTCACATGAGGTGCTTTAATTGTATCTGTGTAAATAAACCCACTTCATAGCAGGATAATGTACGCCGTCAGCATATCCTGTCATTAAGGCTACATTCCAACCTCATCTATAACCATTCACTTCACTGCTTCCTAAGCACTGACAAAAAAGTTCCTCTCAGACAGCAATTTTTTATATTCAACTTCTATTTAGAACTAGAAGGGGTTTTCTAAACTTAAAAAAGGCTGAAGAAACATTTCTTTCTATATATGGAATTAGCGAGCTCTGAGCAATAGGTTCTGCTCACTGCAGGATGTGCAATATGGTTAAGTCATGATATCACAATTTATTATACCTTTATACAGTTCATATATTTAAAACAAGAGGAAGAGGAATATAAAAGCAGCCTGGAGTTACTTTTGAGGCATGAACTCCATGAAACTCAGTGCAAGGGAATTTTGACTAACAGAGATCCCAGGGATGGGGCATGCAGGGAGTATTAGACAAGTAGTGCTTGCAGGAGCCACCATCACCCAGCCTTTGCTGTCCCACAAGCTACAAGCAGCTCAATAGCTTTCACTTTGCCTTTCACTTACAACTTCCAAGAAAGTTTCCAAGAGTCTTTGCAGTTCAGCTGAGAAGTGAACAGGGAATGCCTGGAGGCAGTGCAGGCATCTGGGCATATTTATTGATCTGTCACTGTGAACACACCTCATTTAGAGCTCCTTTCAAAACCAAGCCAGCCAGCAACTCCCAGCACAACACATGTTCCTCTGCTCTTCAAAAGCACTTTGCTTGACAACAAATTCCAAAACAATTTGTATATCTCAAAGGAGACATACAAGTGGGCTTCAGAAGAAATGACAGTGAGGATGATTGGAAGAAGCCTAAGGAATCTCTAAAGACACCACCGTGAGGATGCCCGCTTACTTCAAAAATAAGAAGATTAAAGCCTTCCAAATTTAGGAAGACAAGCTATTTTGTACATACGTATGTCTTTAATGGGGACCTTGGCAGGAGGGCAGCATAGAATTCTTTCTCTGTTATTATCATAACATTTGCTGTTGTACAGTGCCCAGGTTATTTCTTATGGACTGAGGCTGCTGTGGAGCTTTTCATGCCAAGAGAAGGCAGCAAAGTCTCAAGCCCAAGGATACCTACCCAGATGTTTCAAGACATTCTTTACTTCTGTGTTTGAGGGCATTGGTAAATATATATAAAAACCTGGTTTATATATATATTAACCTGCCACTGTCAGGTTTTCTCAGTCCCCGATAAACTTTAACATATTGCAATTGTGTAGCTTTATATTCTCATTTTATATTTCAGTATCTAAGGAGCAGAGAGATCAGATCCATGTTCACGGGGTATTTTTTGGCATCTAACTCCCTTCAAGGTAAAGTGGACAGTTAAGGCTACTAAAGCTAAAAGTTAGCAAGGAAGATCTGTCTAGATAAACTTCAAGAAGCAGAACAAGCCCAGCAGAAAACGACGCCTAGTAATGTCGTCAGTGATGTTTTAGTCTGTGCATTTTCCCAGCCCTGGAACTGGTTGGGGATTTACTACCTCACTTTGGGAGATGGACTACACAGCTCAAATGAAGCAGTAATGGAGCATTAACAGGATTAATGCACTGAAAGTGCTTTGTAGGCTGGAGTTAGACATTTTCATCCGGGATGATGGGATCACTTTCCTGCAGTAATTAGTGGAGCGGCTGACATTAACTCCGTAAGTGACCTGTTTGTTGCCACCACTGTGAATCAAAATTAGATTAGCAGCCCCCCTACAGGTGTGGCTGCAGTATGGAGGTTAAAAGCACACAAAATGCTCTGCTGACTCAGAGTGAACCAAACCACATCAGAAAGATTACATAGCATTTGGATCAGCTGCACGCAGCGAGGATTTGGGAGAGATCCTATAGCCCCAGGGAAGGGAGGTGAAGTGTCAGTGCAAGAAACAGTTCTTGCTAAGTATGGAAATACTTATTCCCAATCCATCATGAAATTTACAGTTGTCCCAGGTTGCACATATGTGCTGTGTTCAAAAGCAACGGATGAAATCAAATAAAAAACCAGTGGCTTGAATAAATAAAAACCCAGGAACCTCCAATGTAGTGGTCACTGTAAAAACCCATTTTGGGAGAAGATCAGAAGAACTGGCATCTCTCAAATTGTATGTCTTGCAGTATTTGGTCGTTTGAAGTGATGCCCCCTTAAATTTAAATTTTTTTATAAAATATAAAGTTTTAGCCTTCAAGGTTGCAGAACAAAGCTTGAAAATGTGACCCAAATGTAGCCAAAGGACTTCTTAAAAACCCAGACAAAATAAAAAGAGCTCTAATCTCTTAAAAACAGTCTCATGATTCCTGAGCTACTCTCAAAATGCTGTAGGGGCTTAGCAAAATTTATAACACTTCACTTGTTTCAATTCTGTTGTCAGGCATAAAATCCAAAGCACAGGAAAAAATATAATGTAAAACCCTCAAGAATTAAGAAATCGAGTAACATCTTCTGGAACTGCATCCTTTAACTTTGTTCATGACTCCCTCACAACTGAGTCAACTAGGGAAAAGAAAAAAAAAGAAAAGAAAAGGGGAAAATGAACCCAGGAAAACAATATGTAATTTTTCAGGCAGCTCAGTGCTCCAGGCCAGCTGAGAGCATGAGCACAGGAACAGGTCAGGAAAGGAAGAGCTCATGGAGCAGAGACATTGGTGACAGCACACGGCAGAACCCAGGGTAAGGCTTGTAGGACAGAGCCTCTTGCAACTATGGCAAGAATAAAAGATGGGAAGCAAGCTGACATGGAATGGAACAGCAGAGGGAAAAAGAAGTCCAGTTGGGAGAAAATAAACAGAAAATTTAATAGCAGCAATGTAAAAAAAAAAATATTAAAAAAATAGAAAAAGCATCTCTGACTGAACCAGACGGAGAAGTTTCACATTGCACAGGCTCCTGATCATATAATTAGAAGAATATGTATTGACCATAATGGATTTTCCATAAATGCTAAGTGTCTCTGCAGAAGCTCTGGTGTTTCAAGCACACAGATATCAAACTGTGTTTCTCTGAGTTCAGATTTCTCAGATGATTTCTGGATAATTAAGGACATTCATTGCCATAGAGAGGAAAAGAATTTCCTTTTATTTTCTAGTATAAGGAAAAACTGAACAGCAGGCCAGCTATAAACAGACTTAAGCCATGTTAAACTGTGCCCAGCATACCAAGCTGTTCAGAATGCCCAGATAAACTGACATGGTTATTAGAATTAAAGTTTTTACATACACACACACACACACCTTCGACCACAGGATCTAGTAAACAGCCATTTAAAAATATTCATGTGACCCCATCCTACCTTACAAAATCAGATTGCTGCCAAAAGACAGACTGTGACCAAAGCTACCCCTGCTTCCCCAGACCTGACCTATAAATGGCACTGTTTAAAGTAACCACAAGCACTAGTGCTCCTAATCTACCTTTAAGATGAAAGAACTGCAGGAAACACCTTAAGTCTGAAACAAAACATCCTGGTAAAGGTTCTGCTGCTGACCTGCAGCTGAAAAACAGCTGAAGCACAAGCAGCATTGCTGATAGCAGTGGGTACCATGGCTAACCCCGCAGCACTGAGACAGGGGGATGTGTGTACTGAAAGAGAGCAGGCTTTTTTCTGCTCATTAAGAGTTAACACTGCTGACAACAACGAAAAGGCAAATAGCATTTGGTGTAGTGGCTGTCAGCCACCATGCAGATTTTGTCACAGATGCAAGTCAATGACAGTATTCAGCCACTGCTTCAGATCAGGAGAGGAGACATTTAGGTCTCATATTTCAGTATGCATTTCACTGGAAGAGAGGACGAGCAGGACACACTAGGAAATGCTGACTCAAATACTAGACACCAGTGTCTTCCAGTGCCCACGTTTGCTCGAGTGGAGATTTTGGGGCGCCTTGTAGGTTGCAGATCAGTTGACAGCACTGTCAGTGGTCTAGACATGCTAGCCAAGCTGGGTCCCTTCCTCTCTCTCTCTCTCTTTTTGCAAAACTTTCAGCCTTGAGCCTTCAGTCAGTGAGCAGTGGAAGGAAGAGACAGTTTCTAGGTAACAGTGCTATTGAAATGCACCCCAGCACTGGGGTTGACCCATTTGGGAACTGGCCAGAGGAGCAGAAATGAGCAGAGGCAAGAAGCTACTGGTACATGGTGCTGTCACTGGCTGCTGTCGCCCCCTGTAGCGCTCCTCTTCACGCCCTGTTTTGGGTCCTATGGGTCCAAATCCTACTGCTGGTTCACCAACAGGCAAGGTCTGGCTTAGGAAGCCTGAGGAATGGGGTCATTCAGCAGAAGCCAAATGCCAAGCTTGGTATTAGTTACAGTTATTCCGGCTATGCGTTTCTCCCCGGGTTCTGCCCCATGTTAAGTCTCTCCTGTTCTGCAGGGAGAAAGACACCATCCCCCTCAAAAAAAGAAAGGGAGTAAGTGAAGCCATAGTTCACTGTGCACAGCTTTTAGCATTTGCTATCTTAATGCAACTAACTTCAGTGTAAAAACTCTTTAAAGATGAAAAAAGACTTTCATACAGTCTCAAGGCAAAAGCATTGCAAAGCACCGTGGATCCGAAATTGTTAAAATCTGCGGTGGCTTATAATCCTCGAGGAGCTGATCATCATCTGGTAATGGCTCTCCCTGTATTTATAGTGTCAGAAATTACACACTTCCCCAGCACACTTTCTACAAAATAAGTCATGGCTGTGATTGCCACGTATACAAGACGTGACTGTAAATAAGAGAAACAGAAGGCTAAGAAACTCTAAAGAGGGCATAAAAGGCACACTGGTAAGAGGTTCTCATACACACATACACAGAACAAGATGTTGAAGTGTAGGAAAGCAGGAGATTTGGGGCTGCTTCTAACCACTGAAGAAAAAAATGTCCACTTATTTTCTGGGGAAGCAAGATCAGGCACGTTGATATGGTGGCTGCATTATCAGTCGCTGATAAGCAACATCCTCTAACACAAGGTGCACACAAATTAGGACAATGCTTTTGAACGTTTAGGACGTTTCTTTTGAACACAGCACAAATTAGGGCAATGTTAAGAGCATTTGTTCTAGGTGCTGAACTAATCAACTTCAGCCAGGGTGCTTATGTCTGAAAAATAGCTACTGAACCCCCTCAATTCTGTATCTCAGAAAACAAAAGGTCATCAGGAGCATTAATACTTTTAAAGCCAGCAAGTAAGAGTATCATTTATATCCTGATGTTAGTGTTTAATATTGGCACTTTCAGATAAAATCACTGGCATTTATATATATAATATCACACAGTTTCATAATTTTGAGCTCAGGTGTTTCTGCACATGAAAAGTTGACTGGAAACTGGATTTCCTTCTGCGTTTTATTGGCAACACAACTACTCAAAGGCAATTCTAAGTTGCATTAATAGCATAGTTTGTTGAAGGCTACCTACCTACAAAGCCCCTAATGAACAATTTGCTGCTATGTTTAGACTTACACTTGATGGATTTTTTAAAGTGTAAAATGCTTTAAGAAAACCACAAAAGAAGTCAGACCTTAAGCTGATATCACTGTACGTAACTGTGCTGGAGGAAATGAGGAAAAGGCAAAACACAGCGGCTGTAAATCTGTTTCTGTGATCTTACAGTACAAAATTGTTTCACTTTAATTTAAAATAGCAATACATAAAATCATAGAATCATAGTCCAACTCCTAGCGCTGCACAGGGCAGCCCCAAGAATCACATCATGCACCACACAATGGAAACTGAAGGAGAGAATCATTATGAGGAAGATGAACTAGAATAACCCAGGGAGAAGAGAAAAAAAAATCTTTCATCTACAAAGTGGTTTTTAGAATGAGGCTCTATAAGTCAGACATCCTCGTGCTAAGTGTCATGCAACTGAATGCATTGATTTTTTGCTTTGCCTTTCATGATTTCTATCTACTATTTACTGAAACAGATGGAGAAGATTGCAAGCTGATCTATAAAGACTCTCCACCCCAGGCCTCCCTCTTTCAGAGGTACACGCAAAGGGAATAGGAAAAACTTCCCAGGCATCCAAGATGCATTAAGTGGGACATACATGAATTCAAATCAACAACGTTCTTGGTGAGGGCAGGAAGCTAACGGCAGATTTGGGAGGCTGTGATCCTTCACAATCATGGCTTGATTTGAGTTTTTGGTATTTTCAGTACATGCAAAAGCACACACAACTCTTCACATTACAAAGCCCTCTCTGCCATTGCTTTTTCCCCTTCACCATAATGAGGCCCCAACACAGGCTGCATGGACGTTTACTAAGCATATCCTCTTTCTCTGTAGCTGCTCAGTACTTGCTTTAGAAGTAACCAAATCTCTTCTTGCTTACTTTTTTGAGTAGGGAAAATAATCTAAAGGAAACATGGAAAGGGCTTGTCACCTTTCTGTAGCTCCAGCCCCCGAAATCCAGAGGCCTCCACACACAGCAAGTTACAAAGGAGGGTCAGTCAGCTGATATAAATCTGCTCATCTGCACTGGAGGGGAGAGGTTTCAAGCCATTGTGCAGCAGCTGATGCTCTGGCAGGACAGGGTGGATGACGGCAGTAGAGGAGAGGAGGTGGCATTCATTTGTCTTCTGAGAGATTCGGGGTTTGGTTTCATGTATGATGCCACTTTGGATCATTAATATGTTTGTCATAAGGCAAAACAGGAGAGGGAAGAGTAAAAGCAGGCTACATATTAATTCATGGTTTCCCAAAGGCTCATTGTTTGAGAGGCTGGAAATCAGCTTCACATCAGTTCCTGCAATTTTCAGAAAGTCTTAAGCAGATTTCAATGAAAAATTCCTGCAGCACTCACATGTGCTAATTTTTCCATAATTCAGAGCAGGGAACCAAATTAATTGGTAATAAATACACATTAGATAAAATAAATTTTTGTGTTTGCCTTGAAATTGCCAGAAGTCGAGGAATTTTAGTTTTGTGGATTTAAAGCTGCTGACACCTCTGAATCCATTCAGAAAATCTCTCAGCTGTCTCCATATCTTGTCTTATTTACAGGGAAAAAAAGGCATTTTAGAACAGTCCATCGTCTTCATCAAGATCCAAATCTGCTGGTGTGGAAATAAAAAGAAAGAAACCTTGGCTCTGCTAGGGAGCTGATGAGCACTACCGGAATGGAAGACGCTGAGGGTTTAGGATTGCATACAGAATAAAGCAAGAATTCCCAATGCGTGCCTGCGTCTTCCTCGTGGCTCAAAAGCCATTGGATGGGGTGCACAGACATGCTTTTGAATTGCAAAATCCATGCAATCATTTAGGCTGTTTTCCTGCTGTGAAAGGATGGGCAGGAGTGTCTAGACACTGAGAGGCCGAGCCTATTGATGCCGGCGGGCTCCATCCCCATGGAGCCGCCAGCTCTGCGGAGCCCTGCAGCTGCAGGCTCCGGCTCTCCAGCTGTGCTGCGCCGGAGCGCGCTGACAATGCTCCTGCCCAAAACAAAGCACAGCTTTCAGGTCATGGCGAGAACTCAGCTTCTGAGGGGAATCACCTCTTCAGGTCCCCAGCACAACGCAGCGGATCTTCTCCGAAAGCCTCTCGGGGAGTGTACTCAGAAATGTGTGGAAAACAAATAATTAAGTAACCTTTAATCGTGTCCCACTTCACATGGGTAGGGGAATACAAGGCAGAGGAGATTCTGCTTCCCCAAAGCATCATTTCGCTGAGAAGAGCTGGGGCTGGGGTACCTCTCTTTCCTGAGTCCCAGCCTGAATTAATGCCGTGGGGCAGGACCAGGAGTAGGTGTGCTTGGCATCCTCTTGGCTGAGCCTTGCTAAGGGAGGCTGAAGAACCAGAAGGGGCTGACAAGGAGCAGCAAAAATCGAATACACCGTAGTGGCATTTTTGATAACTGAGCAGGTGCCAGCCTCCTGTGATTTTTCATGTCATTGAAAGAAACAGATGAAATTAAGAATCAAAGGAGGAGGGCTTAGCTTAGCCAAGCTATACAGAACAACTGTTTAATTTGGCTTCCTCAGGTGATTCTGATCAGGTAACGTTTCTTTGGTTAACTCGAACTGAAGCGCAATGCCAAAGAAAATTTGAATTTGATTTACAGCTGAGAGAGAAGTGAAACCATTCAAGAAGAAAGTCAGTGAAGAAAAAATATAGAGAAAGCAGTAAGACTCCTGCACTTGAGCAAATACTTGAAGATCACAGAATGCTTATTAGCAGAATTCAGTTAGCATTTCATGGATTTCAGGCCTCGAGAGCAAGCATTTGCTATTTTTCAAGGAGGTTTATACTTGTGACTTGGAAAGTCCTCCAATACAGACCTCCACCTCCAGCTGTTAGAGTTTATTGACTTCAAGTGAGTGTAGAGACAAAGGTTTGAATGAAGTGTGGCTGGTTTCTGTTAAAGGCTGCAATTACGAGCTATGCAGTGTTTATTCAGTTCTACCATAACCATTGCTGAATCTCTCCCTACAGAAAAAGGAGAAAATCGTTTCCACTGTGAATATATATTAATCAAGAAGCCTAAACTGTGCTCACCGTTGATGAATGCCTGCTCTCAGCTGCACTCTTGCACTGTGACCTGCATAAACCCCATTGACACATCAGATGGGAAACAACTGTCCTCATTGTAACCCTGCCTGTGTAGGCATGGTGCACCAGTTTAGCATAAAGGTGCTGGACTGCAGGTGACATCCTTCAGCAGCTGCTGGCCAAATGTCCCACACTTTCAATGAGAAAACGTGACTCAGACTTGGGGAACCAATGTTTTAAAGATTTCTTCCTGTAATCTTCGCTGATGGAGCGCAGGAGCCTCGGCAACACTCAGCTGCCAGCAAGTGAAGTTGGTGCTGCTGCCTACAGCAGGAGTGGGGCTGCACCAGCTCTTGCTGGTACAGCAATAAGCTGTGATACATCAATATTACAAAGAAAACAAAGATTAGCTGTTTCAACTTATTCCTACTGCTTTACATATACAGTAAGATATTATTTGCTATGTAGAGGGTAATTCCCCTGAAGGACACCACGTTTAAGTGGCAAATTAATTTGCTGCTTACATTCACTGGCTCTTCCAGCTGGCTTAATTCTCATCAGCCACCATAATTTATTAACAGTGAGGTGAGAAAAGACATGAATCAGCTTAATGTGCTATAAGTAGGGCATTGTCATGGCAACAAGATGCGGACTGTTTTCTACTATTTATGTATGGTTTGTTTTGTGCTCAACCTTGAGACACCGCTTGGAACGACTAGAATTAGAAACATCTTTTTCTTTTCAACTTCTTTTTTTCTCTTCAGTGTATTTTTAATAAAGGATTAAAATAAGCATGTGAAAGGCTCCGGAGCATCTCTCCAGGAAAACAGCTATATGCTCTTCAATGAGTCTTGCTAGAAACAGAAGCCCTAACTCTGATCTCCCAACCATTTTCCCACATTGTCACACAACCGAGTCCATGGATTAGCTCCCAGTTCATACCAGTCCGAGATTAAAAACAGACCTTCCCTGTTCCATGCTCTACATTTAATTGTTACCTGGGGGGAGAGGGAGAATTAAACAATATTACTGAAAAAAAAAAAGAAAGCTTTTGTATTTTCTTAAATGAAATCCATTGTACTTAGGACATGAAAAAAAATTAGGATGTTGCATTTTTATGGACTCATGATGAGGAAATACAAAGTTAAAAATTAAAAATTAATAATAAAGGATTTTTATTGCCTTCCCAGACTAAATCCCATGCACCTTTTCCATCAGCAATTAATGCTTTTAAATAAAGTAAGTTCCTAATTTATTCATTTTATTTACTACCCTGCTGCATAAAGGGAATGGTTGGAATGCTAACACAGCCCTTTGAAAAACAATTACCAATATTACTCTTTTGTTTTCTTTTTTTTTCTCCACTACCTCAGGAATCTGCTATCAAACAGTTAATGAAAATCAAAAAACATGTCTAACATGTGTGAGGAAAAACACATGGAAAAATTACATCCCTTTCATGAAAAATTTTGCAGGCTTTAAACGTTGCTTTTTTTCTGAGTAAGGACTATAAAAATTTGAAACATTCAATGAATTATTCCCCTTTTCCCCATCCAGTACTCATTAATATTTTTTTTAGCATGTCTGGGTTTATATTACCCTAGGTATTTGTTTGCATAATATGTAGGGCAACAGGCAACTAGGCTGTACCAAAACATACAAGAAAACAGTTATTATTTAGAAACTTGGGAAAAAATACTAAACAATATAATTTTGAACTCAAAAAATTCCTTCACGCTACGAATGCAAACGTTCAGTTGAGCACTACTAAACGCCTGTGGTGGCATTAAAAATAAAATATGGAAGGCAAAGTCCTACCCCAAGCCCTACGGTTAGGGGAAGTGAACAGGACTGTCCCTGTGGTGGCATGTCCAGAGGCAAGGAGTGCCTCCAGGCATCCATTGCCATTGGAAGCCACCTGGGCTCCCTCCACAGCTGAATGTGTTTTCCAGAGAGCCTCAGCCTCAGGGGTGGAACAAGCATTCCTGGGGAAAACCAGAATCACCATCAGGCCATGCCTGCCCTTGGATAACACACCTCTTGGTGCCAGGTTTTGTCTCCCAGATGTTTATCCAGTGGGAACTAGTGTGTAACCAGCACCCTTCACAAAAGCTCTGGAATTCCTGGAAACTTCTGTGGCTTTCCCCAGTTGCTGCTCCAGGCAGCAGAGCCCCCATGAGCCACCCTGTCCCTCACAAATGGCACCTTCCAGCAATAATGGATGAGCTGTCAGACATCCAGCTGCTTATACGACATGGCCCAGTCCTTCCTGGGTACTTTTTCACTGTTCAAGCTACGCTGTTCAAGGTTGCAGTTTCTCATGGACCGATTACATTTCAGCTGCCTTCTACTGTCACAGAAGGTGAGTATAGTTAACTTTGAAAAAGAAGGTTGTTTTGAAAACTGCCTTGTGATCTGTTTTCCTTCCTCCTATGTAAGAAGGCAGTCTGAAATGTTTCTCCCCCTCTGACATTTTTGACTGCTTAGAGCCACAGGGCATGTCCCTCATGTTGGTGAGGTCCTGACTGAGTGGGTGGGAACGCTCACCCCTTGCACCAAACACTCACACAGGGAATGCTTTTTTGATGTCAGAGAGGTGTTAACAGCAACCCAGTAAAAATTTCCCCCCAGTGTTACAGTGTGTGGGTGTTGCGTCCCAGTTTACTACAGGTCCTGGGCTCCTCCTTTGTGTCCATCCTGACTACAGGCAAGAGCACTGAATGAGACCTTAATAAAGTAAAACAAAGTAAATACCTGCCTTTATGTAACTACCTGATGTTTTCTCCACTCAGAAAATGAAGGACATACAGCCTCACTCTACCCAAAGCTAGCCCTTCTCTGTTAAAAATGAATATACATTTTGATACCAAATCTTTCTTTACAGTTTTCAGCCTACGCCTGTAGGAAGTAATCACTAACAATGTATTACTTATTTGTTATTTGACCCTAAACTGATGTTTGCACCTGCCTGGGATTCTTGTTAGTGAAAGGTACTGATGCAAGAGTCCATCAGGGAAACCAGACTCTTAAAAATGCTTCATTATTTGCCTTAGCTCTGTGTTAGCTAAAACTGAATTTCCACATTAATGAGAAGCATCACTGGTACCACATATCTCTGCCCAGACCTAACAAGATGTCAAAAAGAGAGAAAAAACTCAGGAAGAAGCTTATGGTTCCCAAGATGAGAGGAGGGAGAAGGAAAAGGAGAAGGAGGTACCTAGGCTCAGTTCGACCCTGTCATTGGTGATCTGGGAAACACAAGTTTGGGCAGCCATTTACTGTAAAAGCTAAAGGAACCACATATTCCAATCCCACAGGAAGCAAATAGGGGCCACCTTCTGATAGTGCTGTACCAGTCCATGCCTCAGGGGAAGGGATTCACCAAGAGGCCTGGGGGCAGAAGTCCTTTATCCAGCCCAAGGGTATTTTGAACTCCTCACCTTGCTGCAACATCTAAATTCTAGACAGAAAATATTGCTTTTGGTGGTAAAAAAGGTGGTTGTTTCAGGACATTACTTTTGAAATGAGGTGATTAACCCTGCTGTGTGGAATCAGGGGAGATCCTTCCCCACTTTGGGAAGTTTGGGCTTCAAAATGGAGACTGTGAATACCATGGGGAGGAGACAGCTCTTCATCAGTTGGAAGGGATGGCTCTGATTTTGCTTTCAGCTAATGACAGTGGATATAGGGCCAGACAAATGAAAAAGAATTAAAATATAGAAGATGAAGAATACAGCTCACATGGCACTCATGCCATGCAATTCAAAAGACTCAGTAAAAGTGAGCCCTATTTTTCATAACGCACTGCAAAATTCTGCAAGGGTTGTAATGCGTAGAGGACAACTGATGAGTACTGAACAACTTAGTAAATAAGATTTTAAAAGATGCAAAAGGACTGCCACGACTGGCAGATGCAAGGAAAACCATATGGAACCCTTTGGAGCCTGAAGGATCACAGAAGCTGCCGTGTTAACCACTATGCTTTGCCACAAAAACACTATCTGCTGTGGTGAAGAAATGCTTTTCCTTGTGGTGTGACATGGAACAGTGAACTATATTTGTGAAGGAAATATGATTTATCCCATTATCCTGCATCCCTGGATCTTGCAGCTGCCATGTTAGAAGCATTGCTGTTCATAAGGTCAGCTCTTGGTCTAAAACCTGGGCTATGAGAAACATGATCAAACAGGTTTTTTTTATACAGGGAGTACATATCTCACACTTGGGTTGGAGTTTCCCAGTGTCCATTGAGATATCTCTTCACATCAAGACAAATTAACTGATTAAAATAAAGCAACAGGCAGGGCTGATGGGAAAGATGAATACTTTCATTAAGTTCGTAAGAAAATTAAGATTGATTTAGACAATTTTTAGGCTTTCCTAAAATATATGTAAGACTGTATGTGCTTTATGTACGTCTCACAATATGGCAAGACCTGAGGTTGCTGCAATGCTGGCACCACTCTGATTTTCAGTTTGTGCCCATTTCCTTGGGGGTCGATAAAGATCCGGAGAAGACCAGGTTCAGTAGTGCTGCTTTCTTAGCTTACCTCGTAATGCTCTCCCAGATAACCATCAGGGAGGGAAGTACAGAAAAGGCTTTTTCCCACCCTATACAATGTCCTGAGCCTTGAAAAACACCTCTGTTCTCCAGAACACCCAGCGCCAGCCCGGGGCCAAGAGAGGGAGAAAAGCCAGGGCTGGAGGAGAAGGGGCGGTGGGTCTTTGGAGAGTGTCCAGCCGCTGGTGAGACCTGTCCTGCAGAGCTCCGAGCCTGACTGAGTGACCTCCTGGACCTCTGTCCCCCGTGGCCTTGCTCGGAGCATCACCAGGAGTCTCCACACGGCGGAAAACCGCAGGAGAGCCCTGGTTCCCTGCTTTGGAGGGACAGACACCTGGCAAAGCATCTTTACTGTGCACAAGCTCCCAGGGAAAGGTTTGAGCTGGGTGCCAAGAAGGAGTAGGGCAGTCGGAATGCCGGCGGCCCCCTGGGTGTGTGCAGGGCTGGGACCCGGCTCCCATCCCCATCCCTGGCCGCACACGGCCCCGGGCACGAGCCCCGGCAGCTCCAGGATTTGAAAATTAAAGTTTGCCATCTAGCGGCAGCCTCGGGCTTCTGGGAGCAGCCGCGCACCCCCCTCCAGGTTTTGGGGTGATCTGTTTATGATTTCGGACACAGATATGATTTCTAGCGCTGTCGGAGCCTGCCCGCCATCCCAGTCTGCCTGCCGAAGTGATGGAAGGAGCTCTGAACCTTGCCACTGCTGGCTGTGACAGTGCCACAGCCCTGGGGCAGCTCCCTCGGTCGTCACACGGTGCAGTGGGCATGGTTCCGGGTAGCATTAAATCCTGAGTAATTTAAAAACACTCCCACAACCAAACACCTTCAAAATTTTTGCTGGGATTAGAAAACGATGCAATAAAATGCAATCAATACCCTCCATGCTCTTCTCCTGCCCTGGCAATTCTCAGGCGACGGTCTCCTTCTTTGTTTAAGTGTTTTGTTTCCTCTTTGAATGGAGCTGCACCTGGAAGTGACGCCCTTGCCCTGGTTTGAGTGATGCTCCCGTGTGTCAGAACAGAGCTGCCAGGAGCCAGCACCTCTGCAAGAGCAGCACACGTCGCCTACAGGATTCATATGGAGACCACCCCTGGCATCACCAGTTACTTATTTTCGTAAGAAGAAACAACATGAGGCAGCGGGAGTATGGGTAGTGTTTTCCAAAGTGAGGAAGAGCTCAAGGATCCTTCACAGAAGAAGGCAGCAAAGAGTGGCTGAGGAAAGGGCCTGGAGAGGGAGCAGAAGGAAGGTCTGGGAGGTGATGGGCAGCATGGTCTACTTGGGTGACCAGACTGTAATTAAGGAGCTGCAGGATGCCTGCACAATCTCTCCTCTTCCACATACAACACTTCTATTAACAGAACTCCAGGTGGGATTAGCAATTTTTGCAGCATAATCACATTGTTGAGTCATATTTAATTTATGAACCACTATACACACAGTATCATTTTCTCATATTGATGCTGAGCTGATTATTTCCCAATTCATATTTATGCATTTGATATCTCCCTCTGCAGTGTAGCACTTCATAGTTGTCATTAGTGAACTTCATCTTGTTGATCTGAGACCATCTCTTCAATTGAGCATTTCGCATTCTGATGCTGCCTGCCAGACTGAGCAAACGTTATAAGTGTACTCTATATTTATCCTGAAAATCACTAATAAAAATATTGACTAAAATCAGTTCTGAAGATCTCTGCACATCTGCTTGGAATGCTCTCTTGAAATTTCCTTCCAGTTTGACACTGAGTCATTGGCAATAATACTTTGAGAGTTTTTTCATCTATTTGTATACACACTGATAATCATAATTTTGCATAAACTGCATTTTGCTAGCTTATAGGTACGAATTCAGGTTATTAGTGCCAAAAGTCTTATTAAATATATTGTCTACTGTTTCTCCCCAGCATCAGTACTTAGAATACAGATATTCAGGTCCTGCTACAAAACAGTACAGCTATGTCAAAAATAAGTAATTTTTACCCCTTCCTTCAAATTTATTAATTTCATTAAATGAGAATTAAGACTCCTTCTTTAATGAAGGAACTTATGAGGCATAAGCTATTCAAATTATGTTGAGAGTCCAGAGGCAAAAAAATAAAGCTCTGTACCTTCACATTTCACTTTGCGTGCAGTGTCAGCACAATAAAAATATTTGCTGATGATGTAGATGCTCCTTAATGCAGCACATAGGACTGAAATGATGCAAGTGCCTATTAATCCTAAGATAGAATTCCTGGTAAAAGGTGGAAAAAAGGAAAAGTGCTTAATAACCATAACTGTGTCAGTTTTACTGCTAGCACATAATTAGATCAGAAGAAGATTATTTTCAAAGTGTCCAGAGCATAACTGCTTCTTGCTATTTAGATGATCTGGTTCTGAATAAAAAGCTGCAGTTCATCTTATATTTTTAAGGGTAAAAATCTTTTCGAGGCCTACATCCCCAGAGTGGTTGCGGGAGGCTGCTTCTTCCCAGCCTCTGCATTTTGTAGTTTGCACAGGAAAAGTATCTAAAACAAACAAAAATTACCATGTTTATGAAGGGGTGGTTTTTTTCCCTGCATGAAATCTCTCACATGTAATGTCTCTGCTTCTGGCACAGGCTGGAGGATTTTAGGGCTGCCACTGATCTGGAACGTAGCATCTGCATGCCAGCCCTCTCAGACAGGTGCTTGGGAAGAGGCCAGGAAAAAAGTTGTCCACAGCCCCACAATGGAAACAGAGAAATTACTCAACAACCTCTTCCCATAAAAACATGTGTTAAGGGAATGCAGTCAAGGATCCAACCTGGTAAACAGCTTGAGGGACAGGGCCAGCAAAGCCCGGGCTGTGCTGCGAGCAGTGAGGAGGCAGGAGGGATTTGGGCCTGGCCCTGACTCTGAACAGCCCTGCTGCTTTGGGGGAGGCAGATGGTCACACTGCCTTCCTCTTCTTTTTAAGCTTCCTGCTGCTTTTTCCTGCCGAAGCTGTCCCACTGAGAGCAGCAGTAAATGTCATTTTGTAGGTGTCTGCAAGAGAAGAAAAGTGGCCCCAACGCACCACCCCATGAAAGGCGTAACTGCAGACAGAGATGAATCATGCCACCACCGAGTCAGCTCTCACACAGAGCCCGTGTAGGTGTTATTATGACTGTAACAGGCTTCAAAAGAATCAGCGGCACAAAAGCCAGGCTGGCAGTGGTTCCTGTTAGCAGTAGTTGGGGTAACGCTGCTCAGATCACCTTCTCACATTACACTCACTGTTCCTTGAAGGAGCTTTGGCTGTAAACTGCTCCCGACTCCATGCTAATTCCAAAGGATAACATGAGCATCAATTAGGCACTACCATGACTCAGAAAATGAAATATTGTCCTCGGTGGGAAGTCAAGACCGCGTGTTTTCCCCTGCCTCCACCAGCACACGTTGTCCTACCCACTAGGTGTCCCTGCCAGCCAGGGAAACGGAGCGCCGCAGCCAGGGCTGCATTTGCTTCGTTCCACTTGGCTTCAGCTGAAAACATCAAACATAAACAACCCAGGAAACATGTCTGAAATAACTTCTTCTCCTTCTTTTTTTTTCTTTCTTTCTTTTATTTTTTTTTTTAAACCTCCCTTTTGGAGCTGCTTCAAATTCATGCACAACACACAGGATGGAAACGGCAGCTCTCCGTTTTGCCCTGCAGCGTAATGGAAAGTTTTTTTGGCCCGAAGGAGAATGGCTTCCCCTCCTGGACAGCAAGCAGTGATGGGCTACTTTAGCCCAAGCACCACTGGCTTAATCCCTCCAGCCTCACCTCTGAATTCTGTAGGAGCCAGACAAATTGTGCTGTAATCCCTCACCTCTATTTGTCCATCTTTAGAATAGATCCTGTTCCATTTAGTCTTCTCCACCATGGAGCTGTGACATTAAATGAAGGGTGATGATGTTGCTTTTGCTTCCCAATTAAAAAAAAATATTTAAAAAAAATCCAATTACTATCAATCTGTGAATGTTCAAGTCTCACAAAAAAATTCCTGTCTCACAAAAAAGATTCTAATTTGTGGGTAAATAGGGCTAGGTGGATGCAAGTATTTATAACCTCAGCATGGTTTAGACATAACACACACGTTCAGTGGCTGCCTCTGCAAAGAAGAGACCATTTCTCCCCAGCTAAAATTTGCTCCAGTAATCCCTGGAGAGTTTCCAGAGGTCAGCAGAGAATCATGGAAGAAAGTGAAGACATTAAAGGAAGCACATATTTGCAGATGTGGCAGCTTTTGCCAGCCCAGGGAGAGGGAGAGGAAGCAGCAGGCAAAACCTTGAAGACATGCAGGGAATTTTTTGTTTTGAAAAAGGTTTTGTCTCTTTGTGATACTGAACTGGGGGAGAGAGGGGGGAAAAAACCTGCTTGTTATAGAAGCCAGAGAAACTCATTCCACATTTTTGTAGTTCTCTTTCTTGATCTATCACGGAAGGGCAGCAGCATTTCCATGTCTCGCGTTGATGCTGCTTTACGAGCAGCCTGAAATCCTTAGAAATGAGAAGGAAAAATGCAGCAGAACCGGGTTTTCTGAACCATCACACAGGATGATTTCTGTACTGTCCGAAGCCTCGTCCAAAGGCTCCTTGTTTGGGAGCCATCCGTGGGGACCGGGGCCTATTGTGCCGTGCGCTGTACAAACACCCACGGAGAGCCATCCCTGTCACAAAGGACCTGCTCTCCAAACAGAGACGGCAGAGGAAGAATAGCAGGAGGATTAGAAATCAGTTGGCGAGCCCAGAGTTGCACGGTTTGGTGTTCTGATTTCCAGCCCAGCAATCTGCTCTCTCTCAGGGCCAGCCACCTTTTGCCGCTCTGGCGCTTACAGGGTGTTAAAGGCACTAAAGAGAATTGCGTGTGGCTCGGTATTTTTAACTCCTGGGAGCTTTACATGCAGGCACACACCCGCTGAACTTGGTTGCCCCCAGGGGCAGTGTCCCCTCCTGGCCCTCAGACGGCTTGGAGGGTGCTCAGATAGTGACTCCGAGGTGCCCTTCACAGCAGAAATGCCATACAAGCAAAGGGACAGGAGGAGGGCACAGCTCAGGCGAAATCCGGCTGTTGAAACACCTTCACATCTTGCAACAAAAAGCCAAAAAACCCTTTGTCTTAAGGCCTGAAGAGTAACCATAGGAAGAACTGTGTTTGTCTCATGTTAATCACCTAGGCAACTGGGAAAGCAGAAGTGAGCTTCACTTTCTAGTGGGCTTTAGAATCTGCCAGTTCATTCAAACGCCTTTTTCCGGTACGTGTCGTTCTGCTGCAAATTTGCATTTTTTTAGATGAAAAATTGTACCTATAAACAACCACTTTGCATTTGTAGCTTTTCCTTTCCCACAGGTGTTGTGTGCCTGCAAGCCCAGGTATTTATTTAACGACCCAGGATCTGCCTTAGAAGTACAGCCTTTTCCCTCATTTTAATTTTTCCTCCCTTGGATCCTGCCACTGGGGCAGCAAGGATTTGTTAGAGACCAAGGAATGGGCTGGGAACTGCCCTCTCCTTTCCCAGTCGGTAGGGAATGACTAGAAGCCTCTCATGCATAACTGAAAGGGGTTGTGAAGGATAGGAGCACATATCCCAAAAATTAAGTAATGCCGTGCAGGTGCAGACCTGAAGCTTGTGTCACACTACTGCAACACAGCTATCAGTAAGTGAATAATCCAGCCTGCCACAGGGTCTTGCAGGATTCAAGTTCCAACTCATACCATTATCATGGGCTGCGTCAGGAAAAAGGCAGGAGGGCTGTCTCTTAGCAAGGAGCAGCAGCAAGGTCGTATTTTTCCTAGTGGCTCATTCAAATCTGGAGTTGTTTTTGTGAATAAATGCTAGCGTTAGCATCTGCTGCTTTACAGAAACATGTACAAAAGCATAGGTTGAAAATTCTGTTGAAGTTGATCTTCTGTCAGAAAATGAGTTCTTGAAAGCAAAAAGAAACCCCCAAAAATGAACAAGACAAAACCTCACAGACGGCTCCTACAATCCTAAAAAAAAAAGGTTAATTTTAATTTGATTGTTCCTATTCTTGTCCAGATTGCTTTGCTTCTGATAGATTTTCATAGACTTCTTTATTTCCTAAATGGAAAAAAAATCCTTTCTGGATGGTGCTGTCGTAGAAGAAAAACATGGGTTTGGTAATGTCTTTATTTACATTGTTTCAAAACCTATTTTCCTTGAAAGGAAATGTTTATGAGGTTTGGCTTTTCTCCCTACATTTCCTAGGCAGAGTTGCTGGTGCTTTGCTCTGCCTGCCTAAGCCCAACATTAATTCCAAATCTTTAGTATTATTTTATTCAGCAGAGCAAATTTTCTGAGTTTTCTAGCTCATCTGCAGCTCCACAGAGGGGGTGTGAAGCCCTGATATTTCATTTGGGCAACATTTAGAAAACTTCTGAACAACTTTGCAAAGTTATAAATAATTATACAAAAGGTGCAAGGACTTGCAGAGACAAGCCAAGTCTATGAGGCCCAGAAACTGAGGGAATTAGAAATTTTTCCATCTGCTTGGATGAGTTTTGGTTTAAACACCAGAAAGTCAGATCCATCTGAACATACTGGATGAATGGAAATGTTACAGAGCTGTGGACAACACGATACATTTCACTCCACAGAGGCAGCTGAATACGGCAGAGGAAAGAAAAAGCACACGATCAGATTCCCTACCAATCTTTCTTGCAAAAGAGCACAAAACAAGCAAGAACAAGAAGGAAATGAGCAACCTTGTGAACCCCTTTAGAAGGGATAAATTCATGGTTAGGATGAAGGAGAAGCTGTGCCTGTGCTCACAGCACCTGAAGTAGAAGGGAGCAGGGAGCACAACCTGCAGAGCGCAGATTGCATGGACAACACGGGAACTCTCCTACATCCAACACGCAGGCTGCAAGGTTTGGGTTTATCTTGTTTTTTCCCAGGGTCATGCAGCTGTAAAAGGGAAAGAACTGAAGGCCTGAAAAATTCAGGAAGTGAAAGGACCGGTTTCGATGTTTCTTAAGTTTAGACTTAACAGAGGGTAGAGATATACTGCTTAACTACTAAGATGCAGTTAAAAATGAAACATTAAAGGCTAATTCTTGGTTATTTTCAATAACTGGAATTAGTGAATGAAATTCCTCATCACATTACTTCTGCCTTTAAATTATAAGAAGGATCAGGACATTCACAGGATAAAGCCACGTGACTGTCAGCACATGATGGCCCTAGGAAGAAATGGAATCCAATCACTTGCTTGTGGAATAATTTTTTTAATATTTTAAACCAGGTAAATAAGAATGCCATTTATTCATAAAAAAGGATGAGCTCTCAGGAGCCTGATAAGAGGCCCAGGACCACCAATATGACGGGAAGTTGTGTGTGCAGAGCAACTATCATCTCCAAACAGACTTATTGAACCTGGGCCCAGAAATTATGAATAATTGGGCAGTCTTAAGTGCAAAGAAAGACTGGCATTTGCAGACAGAAAGTGTTAAAGTGGTGAAATAAAGGAAAGGGACATTGGAATAAAAGGGAGGAATTTGGCAAGGAGAGATCCTGTGGCATTGGGATCTAGCTGCACCAGGGTGGAGGGAGGAAGGAATGTCTCTAAGGCTTTATAGGACAAAAAGAAGTTAAATCTGCAGGTTACAAATGGATGTAATATGAGACAGAAGCCATATGTTGTCGTTTCCACTCCCCCTGCAGAAAACATCCTCCCTAAAGTCTTGATCAAGGAATGGGTTGTAAATCACAGAAGAGGCAGGATGCGAAGATCAGTAATTTCCATTAACTGACACCAGGCTAACACTATAATTGGTAAAAAAGTGGTTTGGGGCAGTCTATTAACTTCTGCTTTGCTGCTCATCATTCCTACAAGTTCATAACAGAGTACAAGGCAGTCAGATACCCAGCTGTCTATTAATAATTGATTTGATGTAGGACATGAAGTGTGAGTAATCTGTTTCCTTGCTCTTCCGTTTAATATAATCCATGAATCATGGTGACCAGTAAAGAGGCTGATTGACCACACAATGCTAGCATTTTTGCTAATTCCAACCACTAACTTGCATTTAAGAAAGTTAAATATCTGCTAAATACTTTGTGGTTATAACAGGGATGCTATGGAAGAGGGAGACAATTAGTTAGTTCATTAGATAGTGTTCATTTTTGGGTAAGAGCTTGTAACTCTGCCTTGAGCTGCTTCCAGTAGTCCCAAGTCTGCCCAGCATTAGATACTAAAATAATTGTTGCCCAACATAGACCTCTCTCTTTTTGGCCCAGTGTCTTGTCTCTCCCAGACCTAAGAAAAGGTTTAACTTGCAAGCAGAAGCTGCTTTTATTCTCACCATATCCTTACAGGTATCAGTACCATGGTATCTATTTACCCCACAGTCACAAAATATCTCCTATTTTCAATACCTTTTCAAGGTGAGGAACTGCTACTCTTCCTCTTTTACTCATAGGGAAACAAGGAGCTGAGAGTGTGTCAAGAACCCGGCTTTGCTAATTGTGCTATTTCAGGCACTTCTGCTTGTGAACATATGTGTGTTTTTCACCAATGCCAAGATTTTCACTCACTGAGTGTCACTTCCTTTGTTAGCTCCAAATGTGCAGAGGCTGAAAGGGCATCTTTGCTAGTGAAAAATCTTTCAAGAACTCTTATAAATCATTCAAGCTTCTGGTTGAAAATGTTTCCTTTCACACACTTCTTAGTGCCAAATACAGGCCCATCTGGAATCATTATTAATTCTGTTGAACTGTTTAATTCCAAATGGTTCTCTTTTTTTTTTAAAGAAAGACTTGATTCAGTATTTTATAACCATAATTGGAATAGCACATTAAAACTCAACAGCTCATTTTTTTATTCCAGGAAATGGCAAGCAACACGTCTTGTACTCAATCAGTCACATTAATAGAGCAGTGCTAAAAAGTCTTGTAACATGTAGCTACCCACTAGTTTATTTCCTCTTACATATTTGTTTGCCATACAAACAGAGATTAAAATGATCTCTGTGGGCTAAGAAAGCTTCTTAAACAATTTGGAGGACTTCTCTGTGTCTGATGTGCTTCACTGAGCACATCAGCCAGAGAATTAGAAGAATAGGTGTCCTGCCACTGAAACGGCCGAGCAAAGCGCAAAGCATGCTCCTCCAGGTACAAACTCACATCAAGATGGTTGTTTCTGGTTCATCATCAGGACTGAAAAATTAAATTCAGTTTGCAAGCAAAGTCCCATTCACATTTCAAAAAGAAAAGCACCAAAAAAACCCTCCAGTGGTTTTGTGCAAACCTGCTTAATAATTTTTGCATTAAACATTGCCTCTAGGATTTGAATGCACATGTGTAAGGGAAGGGAACTGTGAAATCTTGCTGGCATATCAACAGCACAGTTCCCAGTGACTAACACCCGGGACAGCTGGGAAGTTCTCTGCAGAGTTCTCCACACGCAACTGATGTGGGAGACACTCAGGCTGCACGTTTGGCTCCTTGACACTTGCTCTGAAGAGCAGTCACAGCTCTCCAGACCTACGTGGGGTTGCACAGGCTGCTCAGTGCAGGCAGGCAGGCTGGAAACACAGAGCCAAGGACTGTGGCTGCCCACTGAAGGGCAGAGCTTGCATCCCCCACAACCTGGGGATGAAAGCTCCGGAAGGTTTTCATCCCTAGCAGCTGGTGATTAATGTTCGGCTACAGAGAACCGTAGGTATGGAACCAGTCATGGCTTAGAGTGATACAATTATAAATTCATAGCCAGACTGTCATGATACAAATTAGTCTCAGCACTCATTTTCTTTGGCAAAACTCCCATTCTTTGGATGCCTTTCTGGTGAAATTTACTGTGACATGAAAGATATCCAAAATACAGATAAAAAGGAGTAGTTTTCCAAGTGCAAAATCCACTAGAAGTGTTCACTATAAACTCTCCATAAAATAAGCTGAAAGGACCTTTCATGTCTGGTCCCCATACTCCTGCTCAAAACAGGGTCAGCTTTGAAGTGAGATGGGGGTACTCAGGGCCTTATCCGGATAGATTTTGAATATATCCAAGAATGCAGACCTTACAACCCCTCTGAGCACTTGTTCTAGTGCTTGATCATCTTCTCAGTGAAGCTTTTCTCCGTGTATCTAATGGGATTCGTCTCGCTGCAGTTGGCATTCACTGCCCCTTGCCTTTTGTTGTGCACCCCCAAGAAGAGTCTGGCTCCATCTTGTCTATAACCATTTATTAGGTAGTTATAGAGAGCAATAAGATACTCCCTGAGCCCTCTCTTCTCCAGGTGAACAACCAGCTTTCTCAACCTGTCCTTGTACTCCATATGCTTCAGCACCCTGAGCATCCTGGCGTTTTTTGCTGAACTTGACCCAGTATAGAATCATACCATGGCTTGAGTTGGAAAGGACCTTAAAGATCACATCATTCCAGTCTCCCACCACGGGCAGGGACATCTTCCATTTAGACCAGGTTGCTCAAAGCATCATCCAACCTCGCCTTGACCACTTCCAGGGATGGGGCATCCACAATGGCTCTGAGCAACCTGTTCCAGTGTCTCACCACCATCAGCTTGTTGTCGACCAGGACCCCTGGGTCTTGCCTTGAAAGCTGCTTTCTAGCAAGCCTAGCCTGTGCTGTTCCCAGACATTTTTCCTTACTGGGTGCAGGACTTTGCATTTGCCTTTGTTGAACTTCATAAAGATTTTGTCAACCAATTTCTCCAGCCAGTGTTCATCCCTCTTCAATGCCCTGCCCTTCAGCGCACTGACTCTTCCACCAGTTTTGGGACATCAGTGAACTTGGAGAGGTTCCAGCCGACTCCAGTGTCCAGCTTCAATGAAGACATTAAATAACAATAGACCCTGTAGTGACCCCTGAGGAGCACCACCAGTGACCAGTCACTATTTCAACTCTGACCTGCTGCATGGAATACCTGGAGCCCTGCAGTCCAGCCAATTTTCCATTCATCTTATCCTCCTGCTCAGTCCTCTTGTCTCCAGCACCCAGGGTACTACAGGAGGCTGTCAAAAGCCTTGTTGAAGTTCAGGTAAACAACACCCACTGCTCCCCAGTGCCTGCTGAGACGGCCATGGCCCTCTGGCACTGCCCCTTTCGGTGCACATTGGCATCACTGCCCACGGTGTTGTCCCCAGGTTTTGTCACAGAGACCACGTGAAAGGATTCTAACGTAATTGGTCTCCTGGTGCAGCTGGTACAGCCATGAGGACTTGATTGAATGCCAATGCCAAGAGACAGCAGCAAAGTAAATTTCGTTTGGAAATATCGCTGCAAAACCATCGTATCCATAGAGAAGGGTTTGATGTATTAGTAATCAACTTATCTGGAATATTCCTGTAATTGTTATGGTTCCTTAGGCGTAAGGAAATAATTTTCTGGATTTGGATCACTGTGTTAGTTAGTCTGACAAGCCCAAAATAAAGTAAATTTTCACACATCAATCATTAGCATATTTGCCTAAGAAACAGTGTGCAGAATTCATGCAAAATCAACAGCTTATTCAAGTAAATACATATTCATAATTATTCTATGTGAAATATTGCTTTCTGAGTTTATTCAGTGAATGCTAACTACATTCCTAACAAATATACAAAAATAACAGTTCCCCTGTTACTATGGAGAGGGAGAGGAGAAGGTATTGTGCTGGAGGACTAATTGTAAAATCTTTGGAGTAAGAACAAGATAGTGTGATTCCCTCAGATGCAGTAATAATAATTCAGCAGCCCAAGGTTTGACATTCAAGGTTTTGGAGAGAGAAATGAAAAGTTGCTGATGAGTTGATCTAGAGATATACTGAAGGGGTGTTTCAAGGGAGGGACATTTGCCATCGTTCTGAGATACAAGAAGGGAAAGTGTAATTCTCAGCTGAAGCAAAACAAACACAAGAACAGGTTTGGCATTAGCAGCTATGCTGCATCTGAAATTGACTCGAGCTCGCTGGACACGGCCATCCCTGTCAGAGCCCATCCCTCTCGCATCTCCTGCAGCCCAGCTGGCAAAGCCAAGCGAGGATACGTATTCTTGAAGGAATCAGTATGCATATGTGTGCGCATACCCACCTGCAGCCACGCGGCCACTTGATACCTCATCTCCATAATGGGATTTGCCAGGAGCAAGCGGAATGCGATCGCTCCGCTCCGCCCCTCTGATGCATCGGAAAGAGCCAGCACTACATGTTTTATTGCCATGGGTGTGGAAAAACCAGGCTGCAAGAAGTCACATTGATCAGAGAGCCAATAAGGCGAAGAAGGCGCCCTGCAATATGGAGCCTGCAGAAGCACTGCCAGGGAGGGAGCACAGCGCTGCCAAGAGTCACTGCAGCGAGGCGCAGAGAGGCTCAGTGCTGCATCAAAGGAAGGACGGGGCATGCTGCATTTTTTACGGGCAGCTACAGATAGTAATTTACACCTTTTGGCCGAAGACTGCTAAGCACTCTGCACAAATTCCTGACGTTCAGGTTCCCAGCACCAGTGTGTGGTAGTTTTCCATATGGCAGAGGGGCTTTTTCATCCCTAACAGTGCGCTGCCCTCATTATTATGCAGCAGATTTTTTTTGTTTCTGTACACCAGGCCTGGGATCTTACAAGGAAGTGATTATACTTGCCTAAATAGAGATTCTGGTGACAAGATAATTTACAACGCTCTGTTGCATAATCATTGAGCCAAGGTCAGGGAAACCATTGATGTAGCACAGTCAGGGCAGTTATAAATAAACCCCACATCACGAAAGGGGCTACTGTCAGTGAGAACAGACAGGCAAGAAAGGACAGGAAAGAAAGAACCTCCAGCACTCTCACCATGGTAAATTCTTATTCCCCTCCCTTATCTCCACAGATCCCATGGTTGGCTAATTAAAGAAGGAGGTGTAACTATCAATCTAATCTCACTTGTTCTCAAATTTACCATAATTTCTACACTTGAGAGGCTGGTGAAATGAAACAGCACTACTAGAATTTCCCATTCATCAGCAGGAAGCAGAACAACTCTGGGAATTGGGCTAAAAATAATTAAGAAGCAGGATCAGGTGCTGTGCACACGCATCTGTCTGTACATGGGCATGCAGGCATACAAGCATTTACTGGAGGTAGCAGCAGCAGCACAGGGGGAGATGAGCACCACCAGTAATTTTATCTTAACATATGAATGCTTGCAGATGCACTCACAGCATACTTATTAGAGAGGCAAAAAACACCCGAGAAAACCACCATCAAATTATTCTACAAACAAAATCAGCTTTTTAGGCAGATAAAACCACCAGAATACCATCAGCAGTTCTGCAGGGGACACTCGGGAGCTACTGGGGTGGCCACAGCACGTCGGGTGGTCAGCACATGGCCCTTACCCCAGCACACTGTGGGCACAGAGCAGGGACACCCCCTTTGAGCAGGAAGGTTGACATTTTCTGGAAGAACCTGTGTTATTTCACATGCTTTGCTTTGTTTTGCACTTGTGCAGTAACACTAGAGCTTTTCAGAAAGTGTTGGAGTGGCTTTTTCCCCTTCTCCATACAGGCAGGCTGGGAGTGAGGGGCTGCCGGGGCCCTTGCTCTGCTCAGCACAGTGAGGGTGCAGCTGGTCCAGGACTTCCTCCAAAAGACAGACTGAGCAGACACACAGATATCCTGGATCATCAGAGCTGTTCTTCAAAATCCACTTGGATGTCAAAGGGACAGCTGAGAAGGAAGATGTCTCTGAGGGGCAGGACTAGGATGGAGGATTTAACTAAGTAAGTAGCTCTTACCTGAGGAATTAGCTAACCAGCAGAAAGATTTTTGAGAAAGATTCCCCAATTTTACTACGAGCCAGCCTAAACATAGTTGCTTGCCATGCTCCAGGAAAAGCCTTCATCTAGTTTGCAGCTCCTCTAAGAAGGGTGTAAGGAGATGGTAATGGGCCAAATCCTCAAGTCAGTGTAGATCAATGCTATTTGTTTGCCTCTGCTGGAACCCCTAGTCTCTGTTTCAGATAAGAGCTAACACACAGAAACTTAATACGCATTTATGTTAATATTTGCACTTTGCAGGGCTTGGTGGATTGCGTGGCTGGCACATGTCCGACTGAATGTCACTTCCAAAAGCTGGGGGACCTACTGGAAACTGCCATGAAGAGTGACTAGCTGACAACGTGTGGAACCTCTGTGGAAAAGCCTTCCCACCTCAAGCCCCTACTTGGGATTAACCTTTCAACTAGACAATACACATTACTATTTTAAAAAGCTGAATTTTTAAGGACAGAATGCATTAATGAGCAGAGGAAAATGTGAACAAATTAGTACCTTCAAGCACTGCAAGGCACAGCGAAAGGATGCAAGGATAGAGTGGCCAGGTCCCTTCAGAGGCCACAGCTGTGGCCCCTGTCTGCAACACTGCCTCATGGCAGCAGTACTGCATCCAGCCCCAGAATCCAGACTCCATGCCAATCACTCCAGAGCGTTATTAAGATGCACAGCATCTTGGTAAAATTCAAATCAAAGTTTCTTTCCTACACATTGGAGTGGGATAGGTAGCAAAGGCTGTGGTAAAAACTGAGCAAGCAGCAGTGATAGGGGTTTTTATCACACAAGCTTAGAAAATAGTCTGGAATAAAAAATGTGTGCATTATTGCCTTTCACACTGTATCTGATCTTGCACTGCCAGACAACTTAAACTATGAGTATCTGGCAGAATTCGAGATCATTTTGCAAAGACTTGTCATTCTCCTCCACCGGATCGCTCTCAGCAAGACATGATGGAGAGGGAGTTGGAATACATCATATTAGAATGAATATAAATGGTAATGATCATGCTCCTCCACAAAACTTCCACTTTAAGGAATCAGTTAATTAACCCTGAATTGAGCAGGCTTCCCAGTCAAGAATAGAGCAGCTCAATTGATAACAGCTTCCTGACCCTTACTTCTCAAGGACAAGATTCAGTAACCCTTATTTATGTTAAACATTAGCTTACCCTGTGAGGAACCTCCAGAAATCAATAGGAATTGCACTACATGAGTAAGACTGGCAGAATCTGATACCAATTATAAACTCAGATTGGCCCTCAGCTGGGTATTTCTGTCTGCTCTTTACTTTTTTATTTTTTCTTTCCATATTCCTCCTCCCCCATGTCTGCTCCCAAGAAAATACAGAACGTTCCCTCTTATAAAAGGCACTTGAATGGCTGCTTCTCCTCTTTCTCTTTAATCCAAAAAGTATGAATATTTCTTGTTAAAGGAAGGTAATGTTTGACAAAACTTGGCTGATTTAAGTGTATTTCTAAACCTGGAAGGAGCCCAGCCTTTTTGACAAAATGGAAGCCACAATTTGTGACTTTCAAATGTGAAGTGGTTTATTTCTTCTTGAAGAAAAAAAATGTAGCTGAAACCACTAGAGAAAGCATTAAGGGAAGCAATCTGGACTTAAAAAAAAAAAAATACATAGAAGATCTACACTTCTTTTTTACCAAAGCACGTGAGGGAAGAGGTGGATAGAAACAAGGAGACATATTTTCTATTTGCAGTTCCTTTCCCCAAATTTTCCCAGAAGCAGAAAAGGCTGTAGCTGGGTAGAGGAACTGAAAGCCTGAAGATACTGGTAAAGAGAAAAATACCCATGTGATGTAAAAGGGAGGTGGGAGAGAAAAATCCTTCAGCCTTTTATTTTGAGTCAGCTCAAAGTTAAATTACATCTCGCTGCACAGGGAAACCATGTCTCCTGAGAGCTGCAGCCTGGGTTTCTGTGTCTCCTCTCTGGTCTGGCCTCCTACATTGGACTCCTTCTCCTAAAATGTCACTGCCACGCACCACCTACAGCAGTCTCCTTGACTCAGCTGAGCCAGAAAAGCATGTTTTGCTGTTGGATCAGTGGTTGGGATGGGGAGGCTGGAGGAGGGCAGGGGCAGCTCCCTGCTGGCCTTGCAGGGAAGCAATTCAGCCTTCAACCTTTTAGGTTAGCTCAACAGGCTGAAGGACAGTAAGCTCAGGTTAGGCAACCCTAAAAGCAAGACTTTCTTTTACATCTCCTGATAAACGAGTTGTTAGTGCATTAGAGTTGCTCATGTGGCAGAAACCGCACTTTTGATCAAAAACATGGTTTTAATGGGAAATTTAGAAGCAGATCTATTCTTACTAAAAAGGAATAGCAAAAAAACCCCCAGTGGGATCTCAGGAACGAAATCATGCAGAAATCATCCTTCCAATGCTGATGTGCAGGCACAATAGATGCCGGTGTTTGCTGCTGCTGAACGACTGTTGCTCACGCTGCCTTTTTCAAAGCCGAGTGACAGATTGTGCTGGAATTAGACGGGAGGCATTGCTACCTTGGAGCTGTGTAACTGTCTGTGGCTTTACAGCACTGACTAGCTCTAAGTCTCCATTTCCGCCCCGTTTAGTAGGTACTTTCCTGCATGAATTAGATGCTTCCAGATTTTTCGAGCTTGTTTTTCACATCAGACACTGTCTGACTTGCCTGAAACTATCGGATACCTAGCAAGCATTAAAAAAAAAAGAAAGAAAAGAGCTGTGTCTGGCTCTGGTATTGTTTTCTTCTCATGTCCTAAAGCCATGTCAGGTTGAAATAAGGTACTCAACATCTCTCCCATCCTCCTTCACTGGCAGTGTCCTGGTTTCCATGGAAAAGAAAACCTGGAGCATGCACTGACAGGGAATTGCAGCATGGTCAAATAGGTTTCTGATACAGAAGAGTGGGGCAGCAAGTCTGCAGGCTCCTCCCTGGCTGCAGAGACAGAGCCAGCAAGCCAGGAGTGCCTTATTTTTTCTGTAGACACAGACAAGAAGATTTACTGCTTAGTGTAGCACTGCCTCTGGGGCTGGAATTGGATTTCTCCCCAAACTGTTACTTCCTTTCAAGCTCCTCTTCTGTGCAGAAAATTTTAGAAGGAAATGCCACTGGATTACACAGCTGCTGTCTGCCTGGGCTTTAAATGTGCCAATTTGCATCAGTCTGTAGGCAGTGCTGAGAAGAGGCTGGAAGTGACTGCAGCCTTCCTATGTTACCAGTGGCATCTTACTTGCAAATCTGAAACAATTGAAGGGAAAAGGTGAAGCAGAACTAGAGACAGCCAGCTCTGAGCTACTAGAAAAAACCTAAATTCTTCCTTTCTTCTGAGAAAAGCATGTGTGAAACACAGCACTCTTGAGGAATGCCCTACAAGACATCAGGATGAAGCCTCAGTAACTGATGGAGCAAAATGAAATACAAAATGTTCCCATTTGTGTAACTGATCAGGCTGGGAATTAGTGTAGTTGAGAACAAACCTGTCACTAAACACATTGAAAAATTTTTAAAGATAAATTTTAACAGTATCAGTGCACTATGAGAAAGCTGATTCCTACTTGTTTTGCAGGAACAAGTAAGTAGGATAAGAGCCCAGCTGCAAAAATGCTGGCCAGAAATGAAGTGCTAAAGCTTTGCAGGTACCTTTTCTGTTAACAGATAAGCAGGCACACTGTCATGGGGAGCATCACCATGTAGCATCACTGCAAAGTCTTCTAATGTTACCTTTAGAGTGTGCAAGCAGGTTTTCATCTCTTAGAGAGACCTGCTATCTTGCTGTTCAGTGTTTGGGTTATGCGAGGACTTTGTACCTTGGCAGGCTCAGAAGAAGAGGAGGCAATGTGAACAGCCTGGAAACTGGCTGTCTGCCTTGCTTCTTGTTAAAGTAATTCTGCTGTTAAGAGTTGTCACTTGGGAACCAGACAGAGATGTTGGGCTAGGACTCCTACATGAAGAAACTGCCTTAGATGTTGGCTGTACATCCTCAGTTTGGGACTGGGATGTATGTGTGAATAAAGCGATTCAAATTTAGAATACCCTCAGACTTCTTCCATGCCCAAAGGAAGGCATAAGCATCTGCTAGCGATGCACAAGACACCCAGATGTTAGAAGAAAAGTCAACAAAACTTCAATTTACTGTCATCTGCCCTTCTTTGTAAGAGAGACTTTTAAAGGGTGAAACCCTGCATGTGACCAGTGCTCCCCCAGAGGAGGATAATAAACACTTTAGGCCCCATTGAACCAACTTAGTAAAGCGTCCAAATATTTAGTAGTCACCATTCTGGAGGTGCCAACCTTTGCTGAGCAGTAACTGTTATTTCAAGGCATTTCTAAATATTTATATCAACAATATCATGACTGCAATATCAGCTACTTGAGTGCCTCTCTCTTCAATGGTATGTGCTCCATTTCAGCTGGCACATTTGAGGAGCTGTGTTCAGTATCTTAGGTGAAGAAGCACTTAAAAGGCATTAACTAGTAAATTAACATCCCTGTTTTCAAAAGGATGTGTGAGAGGGAGAAAAAGGCAAACTCTCGAGTTAGCACTTAAAAACATAAGTGAAATCATACAGAATTTTTTAAAGAAACTAACTTGGACAGCTGCTGCTATGATTATCTTATGGGATTCATTAAAGCCCTGTTTGACATTCAAATAAGTTCTCATTTCTGGTGGTAAGAAAGAAGGAGAGTATGTACTTTAAAGAAATTACAGGATTTAGAAATGAAGATGAAAGATTCAGAACTACCTTGTAGTTACTTTCTGCTCCCTCTGCCCTCTTGTAAACTGGAAGTATTATGACAAGAGGTACAGTGACCTCTGATGTACCGCACAGGAAGAAATGAGAAAGTTAATAGGGGAAGCACCAAATTAGTCACCTGAAAGAACAGGATTAAAAGATGAATAAGAATATTATATCACTTGTCAGCACGGCATTAGAGAGTCCAACTTCATATTTTTTTCAGGTTTCATTAAGGAAATGACTGGAGAGGGCTGTTTCTTGCCCAGCCCTGTGCAGCCTATTGAAAAGGCAGGATACCTTCACTCCAGTAGGATACATTCACTCAGCAATTGCATGCCAACAACATGGAGGGCCTAAAAATTATTCCATGATGCTCCTATGGATTTGTATTGCGCCTCTCTCCCCCTATCCTAGCTGGACACAACTGCTCCATGCAGCTCATTCTGTGAGTGGGACTGAGCAACCTCAGAGCTGCTGCTTCACAGGCACTCCCACAGCCAAGGCACAGATGCTCCTTGTGCTCCCTCTATGAAATGCACAAGTGAAGGGGGTTTCTATCACCCGAGCTGCCCATCTCCCTCCCTGACTCTGCCCCACCCAGCCATCCCATGGCAGCACAGATCAGCTACAAGTTTCCACTATAGCTTTAGAGGAGCTGAAAAATGTGGGTGCGTTCTGCTCCTCGTTTATTATCCAGCAGCACTCGGGCTTCAGGTATGGATCTTCCTGAAGCAAGATCAGAACTTGCTGCATCTCAAGCAAATGCTTGCAAGTATTAACAACATCATTAGCCGTCCAGGCTTATTCCTCTTGGACTTCCATTTGTTCCTGAATATCTACCAGCCATATACCACAGTATTTCTTTCCATATGTGGGCTGTAGGAGGCAATGATCAAATACTATGATGATGAAGATACTCTAAAAATATACAAAATCTGAGTAGATTAGACTAAAATAAACACGGGCAAGAATGTGTTGGGAGATGATCCTTTTACTTGGAGCTTTCACCTTTGTGTGGTAAGAATTAGATTTTTTTTTTCCTCGTATATTACAAATCTTGTGTTTTTCCCTAGGCAAAATGATGTATTGAGAACAGCGTAAGTGGGTGAAAAATATAAGAACTGGCAGACTGAAGTGTCATGGATGATGTTCTGCTTTTTATCAGCTTTTTAGGAGAATTTTATATTTGATTTTTTGCTGGTTGTAAGCCTGGGAAAAATATATTTTATAAATTAAAAAAACAGAAAAACCCCAGCATATTGCAATATATCGTCACCTGTTCTGTGCATGCAAACTCTTCTTAGAAATGGGTTCTCACATTCTAAGTGGCTTCTAAGAAGTTGATTTTGACCTTTAAAAGAAATTTTAGTTATGTAGAAGTTTTGAAGTGACACACATTAAAGACTGAGATGTTCAGATATTGTAGTAGCTGGACTGACTGGCGCAATATACAGCTATCAGAAAGCAGTAGGATTTTCCTCTTTCTTCTCAGTTCATACAGGTTTGTATTGCTTGGCATCTTGCATTAGAATTTAGCTGAAAATAAAGCTCAGTCAAAAACCACTCTTATCAGGATGAATTCCAAATTGTTTGGAAGATGATTTGGTATCCAAGCACCTCCATTCCCACAAGCACTCCTTTCTAGAAATAAGAGACTGAGTTTTAAGTTAATTAAAAACATGAGACAAGATTCTAATTGGTCTGATTTTCTTTCAGAAGGCTTGATCTGCACTTCACGATTTCTGGCACACGCCCCTAAATAAGCAATATGTCACATCCCTGTTGCCATGCTGCATCTGTGGGATGGAATAAGCAAAGCCTTTCAGTTACAAAGGGATGTTCAGCCTAGGCCACTGAATTCCAGTTCTACCTGTGTGATCCCACTTGATTTAACCAAAGGCTGCTCCCTTAGATATCTGCTCAACCTGTCTGAAATGACTCACTGGAAACATTCTTAGCATACGCCTTAGGAAAAAAATGTAAAAAGAAGAAGCAGAAGAGTGGAAGGAAAATAATGAGAGAAAAGGCAAAATAACTGTTCCGTGTTAGTTAATCTCTCAGAGCCTTATTTCATCTTGAATTTTGTCACTGTATACCTCTCAAGTATTTAATTACTCCTTTTTTTTCTGTTTTTGTTATTTTTACAGGGACTGTGCAGATTGAGCTGGAGAATTTCTATTTTGGATGCCATTAAGTAAGTATTATCTGTTCATTCTGACAGCTGATCTCTGACAAGAAATCAGCTGTTATCATTCCTCTGTCTTTTTCCTGGGTTCAGATGGAAACATTTCACTTGAAATATTCTCACTGCAAATATAAGAATTTTTCTTTACACCTGACATTATCTCATGTACCCTGGCTCTCTGAAAAAAAAAAGTCCCAGGGTCTTTTTCAACATCTTTCATACAGCCTACACTTCAATAAAGATGAAATGTTTATCTCTTCAGCTGTTATGCCTGGAAACCCATCTATGCAACAGGAGAGTGCAGTTACAAAGGTGCTGCAGCAAGGATGTTAAATGCCCACAGACGTGTCATGTCATGAAGATTGATTTTGTTTGGTTAAGGCATCCAACACTTCCTTTTTAAGTGGGGATGTTCCTAAAAGAATGTCCTGAACTTTGGGAACACCCTTATCGGCTATGTGATCTGAATTCATCTTCTCCTATACCACAACCTCTTATTTGCCTTTCCATACTTTCTATTTCTTTTGCTGGAAGTTTCACAGGAAGAAAGAATCACAGTAAGCCTTGTTTCTTTACTGCTTATCAAGGCCACTGTCTCTCTTGGAATCAAAATACCATAGTGGAAAGCTTCAACTTGTTTTCCTTTAGATCCAAGAAACACACAGGCATCCACGTGTATTTATCCAAATATAAAACCCCTTTCCCCATTAAAGCACATTTCTTAATCTTCTGCAATGACACCAGGAGATGATACACTGCCCCTCACGGCCTCCTGGCTTCTCCCCTGCTTTCAGTTACAATTTGCAATCACAGGGGGCTCCAGAGCAGCCACACTTCCATGCAGAGTAGCCCCCTCCCCATCTCTAGCCCTGTGCAACAAGCCCACCCTATTAGGTCCTTGTTCACTGAAGGGTCACGTCCCTCCCAGGACATTTTGATACCTCAAGCTTCATCTTTGTCTGTCAGGGAAGACTTCAAAGCGCTGCTGGGGTCAAGGTTCAGATCCTTCTCTGGAAAAACAAAAGAAGATTCTAACTGTGGCTTATGAGGAATGATGCAAAGCAACTGATTGCATTTTGCCAAGGAGAATGAACGAAGCCCGGGCTACTCAATAAACAAATCACTTAAAACAATTTGCAAGTCATATTGACTACACATTCTTTTAGGAGGTATCCTGAAGGACTTTAGAGAGACATTTACAGAGGAGTTGTACCTACCAGGAGACAAAGCACTGACTGAAACACTAAAACACTAAAACACCAATGAAATCTAAGCAGTTCCATACTGGAGAGAATTTTCTTCCTTTTCTTGAAATGCAGAGATTTCAAAGTGCTAAAGTGCAAGCAAAGACAATGATAGTAGGATAGCCTAAATCACTCCTTCAGGAATTCCAGACACTATCTATCATGGAAGTAGGTACCCATACTAAGCTGCAGAAAAGAAAAATGTTGCCGAAAAGGAAGGGAAATGCATAAAACTAAACGCTAGCCATATACACTTGGCCACTGTTGAGTTATAATTTACTTGCAGTAATACCAGAAAGAATTATGAATCGATAACCAATCTTAAAAATGTGAGGAGAGGTGACCAAGTTCCCAGCTGACAATCAGACCACACAATTGTCCCTTGTGCCTGGATGAGATTGAGCAAAGGGAGTATAAAATACCGTGAAGGATGCTAAGATGTTTCAGAGGGTGTTTAGCACTTAGTAGAATGGAAAGTAGCATAGGCAAAAAAGGTTGGTGACACAAGCTGGACCTGAGACAGCTGGGAAGAAAGGTTGGTATGGGTAAATTTCTCAGTGATCCTTCTCTTGCCACGTGCTTAGAAAAATAAGTGAAGACAACCTGAATTCCTTGGACAAAATCCCTTGCCTTGATGCCAGTTTGCTCTAATGACATCAAATCTTATTTTGAAACTGATGAGGTTATACAGGGTAAGGGCAGAAACTGGATCCCTGTCCAGGGAGATTCTTACAGTTCTCCAGAGGATGATCAGTAATAACACAAGTGCAGTTCCTACTCTCTAAACTTGACATCAATAATGGGAAGCTGTTCCCCTTTCCACCCTCAATTACAACTCGTTGTTTTTGCTATTAATAGTAACAATTGCTGTTGGTGCTCAGCCCTGTGGTGCCGAGGGCTTCACACACGCATAATAAATGAAACTTTGAGCCTCCCCCTGCCCAGGAGCCCAACTCCAACAAGACAAAGCAATGAAATGGTAGGAGGAGAGCAGAGGGTGGAGAGACGGGAAAGGAATCAGCCAGAGGTCACCTTTCAGTGTCAGGAGGAAAAGCGAAGCCAGGCCACGCTGGCTGCAGATCTCTGGAGCCCCGGCCGATTTGTCCTGGTTCCTTGGGGACACATTCCCAGAGAGCTGACTCTGACCAGGCCAGCTCTTCCAAAACAGAACTTGCACAGATCCCCAGGTTTCTTGCCCATTGCTTGCATTTTGTGATGCAGATGTTTATTTGCCCCTAACAGGTAAGGCAGGTTACCCAAACAACCTGATTGATTATTTTTTCACACTGATACTTGGTAAACCATTACTGAGCAATCTGAGCCCATGGTGCCACTAACCAGAACAGCTTTATCTCTTTCTTTGATCCACGCATCCTCTGCTCTCTCCTGTTATTAGCTGGTTATTGACACAGGCAAACAACTGCTGGTCCCAGCTCCAGCTGAAGGCAGTGAATGCCCTGTGAGAGATACACGTTTGGTAAGAGGAGCTACAGCCTGAACATCAGCCTCTGTCGGAAGGGAAGGGTCAGCAAAGCACTTTGCAAGACTGATTAAAAGCTCTGCTCAGCTGCAGGAGGGTGGGAGATGGCAGCCAGGCTGACAGCTGGCACATCCTCACTGCAGAAGGATGGGGAGGTGGAACTTTTGATCAAGGGCAGGAACACAAATCCTTCTTGATACCAGGAGCCATAAAATCTGTAACAGTGAATTAGAAGAGAACAAACAGGTTTTGTGCTTTTTTTAAACCCCTGAGAGAATTTCAGCTGTTTCTTGCCCATAAAATACACAGAAATAAACTTGAACACCCTGGAAAAAGTTAAAAGAAATATATTTCAAGGAACTTAAGTGCTAGAATATTGTTCATCCCCACCCCCTCAAAAAACCAACCAAACAAAAAACCAACAACCAAAAAAAAAATAAACACCAAAAAAACCAAACTAGAAAAATAATGAATTTTAAAGAGGAGTCAATTATACTTCTTTGGGGATTTGTCTGGCATACTGCACTCACGTTTTCCAACTTCTCAACTGCAGATGCCAGAACTTACTTTTTTTTTTAAGAAAGTGGTATTTGAACATAATTAAATTATAGTTGAAGTGGGAACCAACACAACGCTAAATAAGAACACCAACACAGACACAAATGCCAACGCTGGTGATGCAAAAAACCACTAAGCCATTTCATCTGACTAAACAGCATAAGAAACAAAAGCCTTTGAATTGCTAACAAGTTAAATCACAAATTGTAGGGTTTGCTATTAAGTATGAGATACCACAAGAAACTTTATCACGAACTATTAGAGCTGGCATTAATTTGTGCTTGGCTTCCACTGCATAAAGCCCAAGTGCACCCCTGAGAGGGGAAACCCTTGTGCCTGTGGAAAATAACTGCGAACTTTGCCCTATGGCAAGTTTGTAAGAGGCTGACACAGGAAAAAAGAAGTGAGTGGAAAGGATCTGACTGGAAACACAATAGCAGACTTAAAAGGCTCTGATAAATGAAAAGTCATTCCGAGATTAGGGTCTCATTCAAAAAAATAACAAAGACATTTTCTGGTATGTGGCTGAAAATAGATTCCATCTGAAAACGCTTAGTAGAGCTTATCAATACTTTTCATTCTCAGCAGTCTCTGAATAAACACAGCATTTTTAAAAACTAAAATGGCATTTTAAAAACGTTCTGTAATTTAGATGCAGGAGCCACACAACTAATGTCCTCATTTTTTCAAACCAATAATGCAGTTTTAAAGATTTTGATGTTACAATTCCTTCACACTTTTTTCTCTTTCCATCTGCCTGATCTTGTCCTCAGTTCTTGTAAAAATACTACCAGCAAGGAAAAAGAAAACAACTTTCCTTGCCTGAAAACTGAACCAGAGTCAGTTAGTTGGAGTCAGTTGATTGAAATGTTCCAGAAGCTTTGCAGAAAATTTAGAGAAAGCACTGAGAAATCTTTATCACTTTCAGACCATCTCTAGTATCCAGTGAATCTTTAAATCTCCATTTGCAGGATATATGTAACATTCTGAACTCTGTAAAGGACTGCTATGGACAGAATTTGTTTTCCTTTTCCATTAAAAAAAAACAAAACCAAAAACAAACAAAAAACCAAAAACAAACCAAACCGATGGAATTTTAAAAAGACGAAGCAAAGTAAAGTTTTCTCAGGTTGTCTAACATTTGTTCATGGTGCAGCATGTGTAATAATCCATTTAACAGTAAGAGCACACCGCGGGGCGGGGGGGAAGCCATTATTCTGTTGATACACTCGATATTAAAGCCTCGCAGCACCGAGTTAAGCGGCGTGCAAGCACAGGCTTAGTGCTCCCACGTTTCTCACGGAGCACATGAACCCGGGGAGAAGAGCCGGTCAGCAGTGGCCCACAGGAGATCCCTCGCTCCGGGAACCTCAGCCAAGAAAATAACACCCAGACTCCCCAGAGCGGTTTCGCTCTCTAAAAACTCACTCCAGCCCAGGCGGGCCAGAGATGTTGCCGTCTGGCTTTGTCACTCCCATGCTTCCCTTCCAAAATAAACGCCGGCGGAGCAGCGGGAGCGCGCGGGCCAGCGCCACCTGGTGCCCGGCGCCGGGGAAATGTCCCCACGGAGCACAGCGAACACCCGAACCCAACAGCTGAGCGCCACGGACGGATTGTTTGCATCATTTGGCGTCTCTTCCTCCTTGGAGATGTCTCATTTTCACCAAACAGCGTTGTAGGCCAAGAGGGTAATCAGTTTAAGTTCAAAACGTTGGGGTTTGGTTACGCGTATCCTCTGTGTTTTCAACCGGGCAGGCCTTCAGTTGGAATTTGCTCTCCTATTAAAGATGCAGTGTAGGAATCTGGGAATCCAAGCCACCAAGAACCCAACTCTGCAACCATGACTCAAGTGAACAATCATGAGACATCTGTGGGACTACTTCCAGGAGTGGAAAAAGCAGCATATGTCTCCAAAAGTGCTTAGAGCAGTGCAATTCTGCCAATTCTATCGTGCATCTCCTATCTGCTGGTTGAAGCCGCAGCTTTGGGAGTCAAGTGCTTCCATGTGAATCTGAATTCTAACCTAAAAAGAAAAACAAATTTTTAACTCTGTCAGACAAAAAAGCTTGGGGAGGTGTGAGACATGTGAACCCCCAAAACTAGATACCACCATGAGTAATAAAGCAGTATATTTAGAAATTTTTGTGAATGCCACCAAGAGAGCGTGGGCGTGGGTGCCTGGAGATGACAATACTGAGCAAACTCTGAAATCTGCTCTGGGATGCAGCAGCTCAGGAAATCAGCCTTTCAGGAGAGACCACTGCAGCCAAACTCTACAAGCTTGCACTTCACCTTCTGCCATTGCTGAACAACCCTGGGCAAGAGGCTGGAAAATGGTTCTGAATCACTTAGGGGAGGAAGGGGGAGAAGAGAGGACACTGACAAATCCTATTTATTTTCACAGATCAAACGTGGCAACTGTGGGTAATTACAATTGTATTAATTTACATAAATGGTAACTTCAATGCATCTCCTTCGCCAGAAAAATCGCCTAAATGTAGATACAGCCACAAAATCACCACGTACTGTATTACTCCTCTTTGTGCTTCTATTAAAAATATAAACTAACAAACAAATCTAATTTATGGCTTGTTTCTTCCCATTTCCACCATGATCCCAGGTTTTCTGCAAGACTAGAATGAAGCAACCTGAAACAGCAAACGTTCCCTCTTCATTGTCTGAAATCTGGCAGCTCATAGGGTTGTATAGTGCTGTAGGAAGCTTATTTTACTGTTTTTCTGTTGTGGTTTTCACTCTTATGTAATTTTTTATTCTTTTTCTTTTTCTTTTTCTTTTTTTTTTTTTGGTTGCTGTCCAGGCCAGTTTGTATCTTCTAGCAGGAAGTCAGCATAGCATCACAACTGCATCTTCAAACAAGACTTTTTCAAGCTGATGCTCACAGTGGCTCTGTTTAGAGGTTCGTTCTTGTGGGGAAGCAGGCAGGTCCTCCTGGTTGCTTCTGAAAGCATCTCTTCACTGCACTTTCCATCTGCACTGGCTTTTGTTTACCACTAAGGTCAAGTCTGTGTGGTTTTCCCACTCTGCCTGTTGCATTAGTGGCCCTCTGAAAGTGAGACTTCCACTAGGTGGGAAGTGTTTGGTGAATTTTTAAATGCCATTATTGATTTCACATTTATTTTCTTTATGAACCAGGGAAAGCTCTTATGCGAGGGTACAACAGCCAAGAAATATTTGACAAGTTGTTTAAAATCTACTGCCTGGAAGAAGCCTGATAGATCAATTAATTTATTTTCCTGATATTTTAGTATATTCTTTAAACATATTTTCACTGATTATTATTATCCATCCTGAAGTATACAGCACAAAAGTGATCATATATTACCTGCAGCAGAGGCAGCTACCTCCTGGATGTCTGCCACAAGAGATATGGATCTTTTGCCCAAAGCTGGTTTTTTCCTTTCCTTCAATGAAACATGATTAGAACATAGTGATTTTGCGTCTGCACCAGTACACACCAATTCTGTGGCTTCTGTTTTAGGGCATCAAACCTGTAAAAAGGGCAGATTCTTCTCTATATGCGAACTTCTCTACCTGTTACATCAGTTTATTTCACATCCCACGAGTGTTCTTTTGGATACAGATTATTGACTGCTCTTTAGTGAATAACTTTTTAGTCATTCTTTGGCCTCAGAAAATTAACTTTGAATGTTTTATGAAAGAGTATTCATTATGAACAATTAATGTACCAAAAATGTCAGCACCTCAAGAAGGCATTTATATAAAAGATGAGTAAATTTATGGTCATGCATCAGTCAAACTTCCTGCACTTTTCATTCTTTTAAAATTTATGTCTTACATTGTAGTACAATAGCTTGTAAGAATTTGATGACCTGAATGGAATAATGTCAAAAATGTCTGTGTATTTTAGAAAAGGAAAGCAATCAATTAAGAGTTTTCTTTTCTCTACCACTATTTTTAGGTATGGCATGTCACAGCTTTATAGCAATTAAAAGTATTTACTTTGGAACATCTCTTCACATGTTTTTTAAGCAGAAGCCAAAAGAAGTTGGTTCAGAGGAAGCTTCGCTCTACGCAGAGACATTCATAGAAAGCGAGGAAAGTCTTTTGTATCAACTGGAGGGTGAAAGGAGCACGTGTACCCATTTACATTGATATGTGTTAAGTTTTATAATGTAGAACACTCTGAATTTAAACCTCTTAAACTTTTCCCTTTGACATGTGGAAGGATCTCAGATTGTTTCATTTAATTTAGCAAGCTTTAAGCCTTGAAAATGATGCATGTTTCGCATCACTGTCCAAATGCTCTAAAAAGTATTTTAAAGGGACTGCCAGCTAATTAACCAAATCCAGGAGCAGCAGATTTTAATCTAATTTCCAGTAACACTTGAAGTAACAGTCTCAGTCAGCGCACTGGTTTGCAGTGCTGGAAGGGAGAGGAGAGGTCACTTTACGTGATTAGCTTGATTAGCTGCAGTCACGGGCAGCACATACCTCTCTCATCGAGTCACAGCACCACACCTAGGAGGATGAGAGCAGAGGAGTTCAGTGGCTGGTTCCTCCTTGGCAAGAACAAAGCTGCCCCCAAAACCAAAAGAACCTTCAGCTCTGAGCTCTGCAGGTATCAGCTTCCTTCTCTGGTTTACACAGTCGCTTTTCCAGGTCATGGTACGAGTGCCATCTTTGTACTTTTTTGAGGGGACAGGTGTAAGAAGCCGTGTGTTCATGAAAGAAAGGTTTGTTGGTTGGGCTTTATTCATCTTTTACCTGACAGAGGTAATTGCTAAGTTTAATATTGAGTTAGTACTGAAGTACTTTGGATTTTAGACAAAAGTCATCAGTTGCAGAAAGATTAGAAATAAATATAATGCCAGTTGACTCTCACTCATACACTACAATAAGGGAAATATTGTTGGAATAGGGTCTGTATTTCAATTCAGTTATATTTGGCAGCTCAATTAGAATTGCTCACTATAATACAGATATTTCCTCTTTCAGTATACTGTAGTAATGGATATTCTTCCCTTTTTATCTCACATATGAGTGATGAACAGGATGTTTCTAATTAAAACCAACGCCAAACATTCCATTCCCCAATCTTCACCTTTCTATGTTCCTTCACTGACTACTCTTCCACACCTCCAAAAATTGACTCATAGATTGGACTGCCACCTTCTTTTCCCACACCTCACAGGCTCAGTATGGAAACACTGCACACACACAGCCAAACTGAGTGTGGCGCAACAGAACCAGTGACCTGTCAAGATGCTCACGCAGGCTGTGGAAACTCTGTGATTGTGAGAGCTGGACCTCTCCTTTCCACCCAAATGTGTTCAGAGCTATGCAAAATTCCAGCACTGAGCAGCCACAGCCCAGCACTGCCCAACACTGACTACTGCACCTACTGTCATGTTGGAACAGAGCACAGAGAGAGAAAATTTGATTTGATGCTTTTCCTTCTTCTCAGTTGTTTTCTGCCTCACTAAAAAAAAAAAAAGTAAAATGCCTGACTGCATTTTTTGTTGTGAACAACTATTAACTAATCCGTGCCCAAAGTGGTTCAAAGAAGCAATGCCATCTACACAGATGTAAATCTGACAAAAACTGATTTGCATCAAAATATGCCTGGTTTTGCCAAACAGCTTACAAGACAAAGTCATCCATTTAATCACACACAGTAATATGATGACCAGTTTGATAAAAAACAAAGACAAGGATCAGCTGTTAAGAAACAAAGATTACAAACAAACAATAAAGGTTGAACATTTATAAACTTCTAGAGCAACAGCTTCTCTACCGATGTTGAACATGAACTTAGGGCGACAGTCAGTAACCTGTTTCCATAAAACAGAATAGAGCCATCACTTCCCTTTATCCAATTCCTAAAAGGAAAATTCTCTAAAATATTACACTAGTCTTGTCTTACTCAAGTTTCCCTTCTCAGCTGAGACTTGAAAATATATGATAATCTTGATTTCCCATTTTCCTCTTCTGATTTGCTGTGAAAAAAACCCATAAGAACTTAAGCAACGAGAAGATTTAAGACTCAGGAACTCAGTGACTCAGTAAATCTGAGTTTGTAGTACTGGACACAGCCAAGTGGAGGAAATCCAGATTTTATTTAACATATTTAAATCAGTTGTTCTGTAAACTGTCCTTACAGTGAATATGCATTTACATATACTATATAAATTTTGTCAAGGCCTAGATCACACTCATGTTCATCAGCAAGAGTTGGTGGAGAGGATTTTACAGTGCTATTGATCTCAATTATATACACATTCTTCTGAACAGAAGATCTCTCCTCCATCTCTGCTTATCAGCATAAGATTATGATAAGAACCTGAGACATTAGGGTCTCATCACAGAAACAGGGTCATTGGGGAATCAAAAGGTAACAACCAAGCCTCTGATGTGATAAAGATGAGATAGGAAAACCTTCTGGATCTAGACTAACCTAAGATGACAGCTGAGCAGACTCAAAAGGAGATACCTGCAGCATGCTACCCTTAAAATCTATTCTATTTCGTCAGTTATTCCTAGCAAAACACCTCCTGTTGTCGATTAGCTGACCCTGCTGAGGTGTAGGAACGTGTACATGGAAAATGGAGGATAAGTAGAAGCAAAAATGTCACCACCATGTGGGTAACTGAACAAACCGTGCAGCTCTGGAGAAAGTCACTCATAGGTACTGGCCTGTAAGACATTCCCTGCCAACTTATCTGTCACATGCCCTCAGCAGCACAAGTCCAAAGCTCCTGGAAGGCAACAACCAACATCACCACCAAGTGGCAACAGAGAGAAATTAACTGCTTAAAGTCTCTACGGGCTGTGTGCTCCCAAGTTGGTCATCTCTGAAGTACCTGCTGCCACCTGCTTGGATGGACAGCTCAACCACAGAGCAGAACACGGGGCTTCAGCAGCAGCCCAGACAGGTCCTACAGCAGCACAGCGATGTCTGACAGCATTCCAATAAAACAGATCTTATTAGAAATGACTTTCACCCACAGGCCCAGGGAAATACCAACTAAAGGCATGCTTCCAGGATCACAGTGACCCAATCTGTCTGCAAGCTTCCTTCACCACGTAAGGGCCATCCTTTCCCAGCACTTTTCTGCACTACCATTGCACATATCTGAAAAATAGCTGTGCCTTCAGCTGGATTAGTTTGCAGTCACTTTACCTCCTTGGTCTGCCTAACTGTGCTGCTGCAGAAATGCTGGTTGACAGAACAGGGGACAGGGGGCAGGCAGCAAAAACGTGACTGTGAAGACCAAAATGGCTTCTTAATGGCAATGGCAATTTGGACCTTAACTGCAAAACACTCTTCACGGCATTCAAAAATGCTTTCTGATGAAGTATCTCTTGGTCACAAGGATAAGTAGGCCTTACCCTCACTTATGGGATACGGCACAACAAAGAGGTCCACCTGAAACTGCAAAATGGAGAAAAAGGACCTAAATTCCTCTCTTCTACCTGCTCAGACTAGAGAAGGCGCAAACTGGCAAGACATATGTACACAATATGCTACACTTTTTTTTTCCTGGGCACGTTCAATCTTTCTATACTGAGAGAACTCTTATGGTAGAAAAGGATACAGCTTTGGAACAGGACATTTAAAATGGCATCTGTCTACCAGGGAGCAAAGTGAAAAATTGTAGTCTCTCTCTTTTTACCATTAAGAACTTGTTCCCACCAGTTAACAAAATCAGTTGTTGTTAGGGTTAAAACTGTCAGCACCAATAAAACCCACACCCACCTGCTCTCCAGATTTGAAGTGAATGCAATTGTATCCACATGCTGATGGTGAGACCACTTTCATCTTCTGGCCTCCAGGACTGAAAGAAGTAGCACTTCTCACTGCTGACCCCTCTCCGTATGGAGATATCAAATCCCATTTAAGCACCCCACCTTTGGGTGCTCTACAATGCTGCCAACTGTTTGACACACTGAAAATGAAGACTGGGATTCCTCATACTCGTTTCAGATTTAGCTATTCACAACAAAGGTGAAGAGAAGCATCCCTAACTGTTCCTGCCACTTTAGGCCTGTGACGAACGAGCTTCAGGGAACATAACTACTTTGTAAAAATGAAGAGCTCAGAATCCCACTTCTCTGTGGGATATTTTTAGGGAAGAGCGACCCCCCAAACCAGCAAAAAAATGTCATAAAGAAGCCATTCTTTTCCTTTGGTAGGTCTAAATCTGGAGCCATGCCCTCATACAACTCCAGCCTCCTGGTATTAAATGATTGATTTTTCCAGTTGGGAGTATTGGATGTACTTCTTGTAAACATTTCTCATTTGGGATATGACTCAATTCATTATGTTGAAAGATCTCTTCAGGCTGCATCCTCTCCAAGGCAATATAAACAACACCCACACCAGCCTTATTTGAGGGGCAGAAAACCCCAGCTCTGAAGACAGAACTCATCACATGGACATACTGCTGATGCAATGTGCAAAACAAAAGTGGGCTCCAAGGAATAAAAACTGAGTGAAGCCCATACTTTAAATCCGTACATGGATGTCTGAAAACAAACAGCAAGAAGCAAACCTTGAATGAATGAGAACCACCAATTCAAAATAGTATTGGGTCTAGACCAATCACTGACAAGACTCATGCTATTTTGACAGGTCACCCATAAAATAATGTGATTTATACCCAATGTATTTTAATTAATTTTAACAATGATGCTTTACATCAGTTCAGACTAGCTGAAACACCTAAGCTCAGTATAAACCAGAGGACCAAGTTTGGGGATTTCAGTGGGTACTACCAGGAAAAAGGGGCAGAAAATATAGATTGGATACTTGAAACAGCTCCATACTCCCTCTCCCTCCCCTGAACATACTCCCAAAAAATCCAGAAAGCAGCTGATGTGTAGATATTTATCTAGCTATGAAATTTCTACCAGGACAGCTAATAATGCTTTAAAACTCAGACACAATCCCTCCACGACTTTTTTCAGAAGTTACTTTTATTAAAAAAAAATTAATGAGAACTGAACTACAACTCATGCTTCCAGAGAGCTTTTGTTAGGGCAGAATCAGAATTAAAATGTTAGATAAACATGTTGCAACAGTCATGTGAGCTTATAGGAAACACCACACATTCCCCACCCTGAGGTCTTTATTTTTAGTGCAGAAACCAGGTTGGTATAGCAACAGAAAACATCCCAGCCACAGAGATTCACCCAGAAGGCAACCCGGGAAGGTCAGCTAACATCAAGCTGGGTTTCAGGAGACCTGGATTCCAGGTAGAAGGAGGAGAAATTTAAGAGTCTTTTGCTGCAAGAGTGGGAAGATTCTAGCTGCATGAGATGGGTTGTAAAATGCAATTAAGAGGAACTGAGGGTCAGAGACATTGCAACAAAATGACATTGACATTTTTGAGTGCAGAGCAAGCATGTTCAACCAGCTCTAGGTATTGTTAGCTATTTCTGAAAGGCCCACATCCTCCAACCTTAGGAGAAAGAACCCTCTAAGTTTAAAGAGCTAAAAGTCAGAAATTCACACGGGGTCAGTCCCAAATCTTCAATGCAGTATTTTTAGTCCAGGGACATATTAACAGCATATGAGATGGTTAGAAATAATAGGCAAAATTCTTATGCTTCTGAAAGCAGTAACATGACACTGTGGAGAAAGCCTTAGGTAAGGACTCCTGTACCCTGGGCTCTGTTCACAGCCCTGTTAATAGCCTGGAAATGCTCTTGGACAAGTCATTTCAGCCCTTTCTGCTTCACTTTCATCCAAACAGAGAGGGAGAGACATGTGGTTCCTTTGCAAAACCACTTGAATCGATTAAAAAGGCATAGTAAAAAAAAAATTACTCCTTGTATTTCTTGTTCAAATCCACGAGCTGTAACTAAAGGCTCTGTGGTGGGCTTTGTGTAACAAACTATAACCATGCTCTCAAAATATTTCGTGTTCTCTCACAAATATTAGGAAGCAAAAGCTAGGGAGAATACTGTGCATTTGCCACTTAATCAAAGCCCAGCAATTCAGTGGTGTTTTTTGTTGTTTGTTTTGGTTTTTTTTTTAAATTTTCAAAATTATTGTTTCTGAATAATTTTAAAATAGAGCTTTAGGCCATCATAGACAAGTTGAAGTCTGTCCTTACTTACGTCTTGTGAACCCCTTAGAAGTAATCCACAGATCACAGATTCATTGAAATCTGTTATCCTCGACTTGTTTTGATCAACTGTTAAAGCAATACCCACATCCTCAGGGTAAGCATGGATCATGACAACTTAAATGAATCTGTCCCACATTCAAAGCACTTCCAGCAGGCTCTGAAGCAAGGCTTTTCAGGTTGCTCGTAGACATGTACATTAAAGGGAATAAAATAGTGGTGATTCCTGCAGCTCACCCTGGCCTCAATCAGCCTTGCTGACTTAATAGTTTACACTGTCCCATAGTCATTTTTTCAATCCTGCTTATTCTGTGACCCCACCACCTCAAATCTCTCAGCAAAACTCCGAGATTCTGGAAAAGAAACACTGGTTCCCTATCTTGATCCTTAAGTTGTTTTAACTGTCTTCACTTTAGAGCAGGTCAGCTGACTCAAAATTGCTCTTCTGTCTCTGCACATCACCCTCACAAATAGGAATCCCCTTGATGACCACTTGCACTGCTTCTCTCTAGGAAGCTGCCTCATCTCTAACTATTCTATGTTAACACATAATTAACGAGTTACTGTTATCACTAAGCACTCCGTGGCATCTCTTCATCCATGCAGGAAGGAAGGTGCTCTCTTCAAAGCAGCAGCCAACTCTTCAAGAAGAAGCCGAGAATGAGTTAGCATTAACATTTAAATACACACACATTTGAAGTTCAGTGCAGCTTAGAAGATAGTCTGAATATGATGAGCTAGCACTTGACAACTCTGTCCAAATTGCTTATGCTATAAATGCTCCAAGCAAGCTCTTCACCCAGGTCTTACACCTTTCTGTTCATAATGTGAGGCTGTTCAAGGGTCACCAAAAGGTGATTTGTGGCCAACATAACCAGCCCAGCAAGCATTTCTATTGTCAACAATTATGCAAAAAGATCACTGTACAGTTCCACTTCCCATTCCCTCTCTTCCCAATTTAAATACAAGAAAAAGCTGTCTTGACAAAGGCAAAATTATCTTGCCAGTATAAATCACACCCACATTCAGGAATGGCTTATTAGCACATCATACAGGATGGCTTAAAGCACCTCCACAGTGGTCAATACAATGAAGACCAAATTATTAATTTGGGCTTTCAGTGCCATTTCCACCACAGAATAGTGTTTTCCTCCTCAGAGACTTCAGAGCAACAGTGGAGGCACAGGATGCCTAAGCAGAATATTTTAAAGATTGACAAACAAACCTGAAATTATGATCAAGTCCCAGACAGGATACATTTAACAGCCATGAGAAGAGATACAGAGATTTAGTCAATAATGTTTTGATGAGTTTTCAGGCTTTCTACTGTCTGGCCTTCTAAAGCACAGCAAGGAATGTCAGACAAGAGCACTGCAACATTTCTTTACTCCATGCCTCGTAACCAAGCATTGAATATTTACAGGAATCACTTTTTTTGCACCAGTAATTTATTTAGTAACTGAATCAAGTCTGAATTATTCAGCATGAGGGTCTCATTGTATCAACTCAGAGCATTTATCCCAAACTTCTGCATAACTTTCTATAGATTGCCCTCGATGCATTCTGGTTGTCAGTGAGACTACATCTTGGACCTTAAGGAGCTAATTACAGAAAGTGGTTTTTTAGGCCAAGAGACCATTCCCTTTCAAACTAGTTCAAGACTTTTAAAGGAAGTTTAGAGTCTGCTTCAATTAAATAAAGTTTTATTCTAGTATCAGAAGCTTTAGATTCTTGAAGGCTCTATAGGAGAATTAGCTTGCCATCCATCCTTGAACAAGCTTTCAAAGACTTAGAGTACTAAAAATTTGGAGTATACCTATATTGAGCAATTTCAGGTAATCTTGTGACATCAAGAATTCATTTGCTTGGTGAAGTGAGCACAACTAGAACAGCTGAAAAGAAATGGATTCAAACAATCTAAGTACTCCAGTTTAAAAATTAGAAGTTTTTAATGGGGGAATACTCCTTAACCATGACACAGTAAGTTCAGCAGAACATTTGGGTAGGGTTATTCTTCCCATTCAAGAGTTAAAGCAGAGTTTCACAACTCTGCTATCAAAAATACTTTTATGATATTTACATGTAACTATGTAGCTCTACAGAATGTTCAGTACAGTAGCCTGGTAACTGTTACGGCAGAAACTGGCCCCAAACAGACTTATATTTTTTTTCCCCTATGAAGTTCTTCTCACAGGAGCTTAACTTCATTATTTCTTCCCCTAATATTAGAGAAGTTGGCAAGAATTACTTTCCTCAGACATGGAAAAACATGCTCCACTGTCTCTCCAGTCATTCTTTAAGGCAACAAAATGTTAAGTCTAAAAAGTGCTCCTTAACAACTACTGAGATTTCTCATACATTTATTTTTGTTCTAATATGAACTGAGAACTAAAATTTCACTGTCATTTCCTTTAGAATTTCAAGTATAAATGTTTTTAAAGCTTTTTCTTTTTAAAAGCTGTCATTTCCTATAGCTATATTATACCTTCATTTGTCAGCCTGAAACGAGCTCCTACCTAATGTGTTTTTAATTACCATCATTTATTTACATTTTATACTAGATAACACTCATTTGCTTTTCAGGCATAGACAAGGGCCCTGGTTCCAGAACCTCACCGAGCTTAGCTTAAGTAGGACTACACACAAACCCACCTTCACAGCATTAGAAACAGATTCCTGAGCAACCCTGCAAAGAGAAGATCTCTTCCTTACTGCTTGTGTTGTGCCATCCATTTTATTAAGTGATTCCTGAAAAGGAAAAAGACCACGGCTAACTTCATTTACTTTTTTCTCCCTGCTCTGAGGCCACCCGCTGAGCACCAACACAACAAATATAATAAAGGAGGAAAAGCCCCATTCACTGACTAAAGCCCCAAATAAAGAGCATATCGTTGCACTAGCAAAAGGTAGCACAAACACGAATGTGCACACCGGCCAAGGAATACCCACAAATCCAGAGGGGAGAAAATGGTTAACCACCAGTCAGGAAACCGAAGCGAGCCGGCACCCGCAGCACGGCTAATCCCAGCCCAGGCAGGGTTACCAAGGCGCACGGCACCACAACAAGGCACCTTCGCCAGGCGCCCGCCCTCTCGCCCTTATCACACACGGCCTGAGCGGAGCCCGCCAGGCCCCTCCGCTCGCCGTGTGCTGCCGGCGGCCCCAGCGGCTTCCGGGCGGCTCCAGGCCCGGCTCCTCACGGGCACCGCAGCAG